>JASDQU010331674.1:0-12825 GCA_032191745.1 Picea mariana | reverse complement strand
GCATTTCTTCACCTTCATCAAGAGTCCAATTAGGATTTTCTGGAGGCTTATTTGGTGTAGGAGGTCCCTTTTTGGGTGGCATGTTGGCCAAATATCACTTTTGAGTCTTGATTTTGAGGTGGTTCTGCTAGACAATATTTATTCTATTATATCTCCCAAGTTTCAGCCCTTCTGGTTATGAAACTTTCCTTTAGGTAGTTCTATAATATTTCTTCTCTGCAATTCCATAGGTCTGATCAAAATTGGATGTGCCAAGTGGAATTTACGGTAACTTCCTCACAACTTACCGATTTTTGTTCTTTCCAAGAGATCTCACTTGTATAGAATTCCCCGCACAAAATAATTGATATCAAACTCTAAAACTCGCACCCAAAATACTAAAGAATGTCCATGATCCAATGCAACCAGTCCCACTCAATTTGGATACTCTAGGAAGAAGTTATGATTGTTTTACCTAGAACAACTTCTTGAGACTAGTCAATAGGGCTAGTCATATACCCTATCTTACACAGAGTGTATCTACAAATTTGAAATGACCCAGAAGATGAAATTTTTACCACAGATACAATACTATTTTCTGTAAATGGTATCCCGAGGGAAGGGTCTAAAACGTTACAGAAAAGTTTTT
Source organism: Picea mariana (assembly GCA_032191745.1). Lineage (NCBI taxonomy): Eukaryota > Viridiplantae > Streptophyta > Pinopsida > Pinales > Pinaceae > Picea > Picea mariana. The sequence continues at coordinate 12,197 of JASDQU010331674.1, read as the reverse complement.
ATAGCGAAAATGCCTCAATGGCTCATTTCAGGATGATTCCATAACCCTATCTTGTACAGGCTGTATCTCCAAAATTATAAGGCCTCAGGAGCTGAATTTTGAACCCAACGTACCTTGATCCGTATGATAAATACCCTCCAAGCAGTTCCTTCTGAAACGTTGTATAAAAAAAGTTATAGCGAAAATTCCACGGTGTCTAAGATGTAGCAGCGAAACCCCAAGACCTTGAGCTCTGATACCATATGTTAAGAACCAAACATCAATATCGCATATAAAAACCTCAGGAAAATTAATCAACGCCTTGAAAAAGAGATAATATCAGATAATAAGCCTCTTCGAGGGGGCAACCTCCTTTTACCCCACTTAAATGTTCAAGTACAAGATGATTCAAAATGAAAATGTCTCCTTGGTATATATAGGAGACTAGGAGGTATAATTACAAATAATGGCCTAAAGCCAACATAATTAGAATAACATTACTAATCTAATTTACAACTAATGGCCTAAAGCCAACATAAATAAAATGGCATTACTAATCTAATATGCCCCAATTAAGGGGTAATGAGCCGACATTAGGGCTTAACAATATGAGTCATGTCCCCATGGGAGGTTGAAACCTTCCCCCTTATCAATCCAATGCTAGCTATGCTCTTCCAGGATCCAGTGCTCATATGGGTGATTATCCCACTTATTAGGCCCCATCCATGTATCTTGTGTTTTCCATGTCAGTTTCGTAAAACACTTTTTCCGTGATAGGCCCTCAACTACCTCCATGTATTTTGTTTGGGGAAAATCAATTTTACAGTTTGAGATACCGTCTTTATGGGACCCCTTCACAAGGGGGAAACATATATCATCACTCAAATAATTCTTATCCTACCTCGGTCTCTTCACAAAACTCTGTGATGATGCCCATCCAAACCTCTTTGGACCATTTTGGCGTAATCCACGACCTTTCCAGTAAGGAACATGGGATACACCAGCATCCTTCCTAGCCTGCAATGTTTCAAAACCAATATTTCCCCAGACCTTGGCATCAAATTCCACAATCTACCACTATCCCAGTCACTGTCAGTCATACTCATGCTCCATCACCGACCTCTTCAAATCACATTGGATATGGATCAACATTTTCTACAAATTATGTCGATAGCTCGCACCCAACCTCTGCCAATTATGTTGGGGGCACAACCCTTTTCAACCCGAGTCACAACCATGTCACATCTCTAACCTCTATTCATCATATAGGAGAAGAGTCTCTTACCTATGCCAGTCATGAAGAGAGCATGTCACTAGCCATTGTAAATAAGATAGGGGGCATCGAGAGGCCTAGACATCTCATATGTAAGCCTAAATTCCTTTGCATAACTTGTGAAAGAAGTCATCTTACGCATTTGTGTCTGGCTACTGCTGAGATACCAGAAGCATGGAGGTCTCCCAAGGGCCCATCAGATTCTAAGACATCTATGGTTTCCCTACACCCTGTCCCTCCTTTGATCGACGCAGTGCTTTATTCTCCCAACCTCACCCCCATTATCGAGGGTGATGTGTCCCTTATCCCTATTTTCATGCATGCTATTCAAACTAGAATTGAAGAGGGGTTCATACCATTGCAATATTTGGTCAATCCCACTCTTTTTGTAAAAGGGAATGCAACCTTCGGTCATGTCATCAACATTCCTAATCCTACTCCTTCTGAATGAGAGATATTTACTCTTCCCCCGAGTGCTCTCCCTCCAAGTCCCGACGAGGGTCCCTTCAATTTAAATGACCCGATGGGGAATCCCATACCCCCACTTATGTCTTTTCCAATAAGATACCTTATTCAAACCATCACAGATATTATATACTTCGTTATCACTTTCTCTTCCTCAACTTGGAGATCTTTGGGTTTTCCCAAGCTTTTTTCAGTTATCCGTAAGAAACTTACCTTCTGCATAAGACCGATACGAGAGATTTCGCCTCCCCCTTTACATGTTGATTAGAACAACAAAATGAGTCTTAGTTAATATATTTTCCAACTCGTCTAAGAAATAAAAATATTGTAGAGTGATTTGTCACTTTCACACTCGTTAAATTGGATTTGAAGGGTCATGAGTCTTAGTTAATCTCTTTTCCGACTCATTACCAAAAATAGAATCACCTAGTGAACTTGTATTTTTCACACTCATAAGTTGGATTTGAAAAGACGTCTGTTTGGCACAAGTTTATTCATTTTTCACACCAAGTAGACTAAAATACATAAAAATGACATTTTTTGGTGTTAAGTTGTGATTGGATCTCATGCCCTCTCTTCTAGTATTGATCCCTTAGCTGGTTCTCTCTTTGTGTTATAAATCATTGCCTAAGCAGTTTTTGCATCCTCAACCAAGCAGAGCCTTGTTTATATCCTTCACAATTTGACACCCTATACATTGGAGGCAACATCACCCCAAGTGTCCATCTCCCACATGCATTTTCTTGCATTGAGCATAGGTACGTTCCACTGATGGAACTAGTTTTGCTTACTTGCGACACTCGTTTCCTCCTTTATATCATAGAATTCATTTTTTATGAAAAACCAAAAAATGTTAGGTGGGAAGGGAGTACTATATTATAATTGGTAGCAGTCGTGTCACCTTGAACAAAGAAAAAAATTATTGATTCCTTATGTCATCATAATTTTGGGTTTAGCATGGCCTTAGGAAGTTGATCTCGTTACAAAGTTTTTCTCCACCGACTCGTTACTCTTCCAGTCTCTATAGAGAACATTATTGATGCCTCCTATATCAAATAGTTACATCATTGAGTCTATGATGTCGAAGTCTACCACATGTCTCATGCTCTTGTTCAAAGGAAGTCTATCAACCTGTGTAGGCTATTCCTCAGAACTCTTGACTTTGCATGTCATCCATACCCTCACTTTGTCTCAGAATCACATGATACTATGGTCTTATCATGCACCTTGGCCCTACTTTCATTATTGGTAGGTCACCTTGAACCCAACAGTCGACATTTCATCATTGGTCGTCGATTGGGTGGTTTCCCCTATGTTCGATGGCAAGAAATCTATTCACACTTTGGGATTCATGCAGTGTCTTGGATGCCATTAGCCTTATTGGTTGTTTCCTCTCATTTGTCAACATTTTTCATCATTGGTTGATATTGAGAGGGTATTTTTTGTGTACCTCTTATATTTGGCACACATGAAAGACACATAGGGTCGTTGGTTCGTGAACATATTCTTCATCTAATCTCCACCAAATTATGAAGCTACTACTTTGTTCCTCGTGATGACTGATGAGAGATGCCTTAATGATATCTTTTCAGTGGGTCTCTTTCCATCAACTTTAGCTCATTTATTCTAGATATGAGACCTAGAGTTTTATGAGTACCTTGAGACTTGCAGTCATTAGTGGCAAGCTCTCTCTCCATTGGCAGATGAGAATACATCAATGTTTCTTGATCAATGGATTCCTCAATTGTTCAACATCGAATCCTTTATTCACACTTGTAGGAATGTCCTCGTTGCCTTGATACCTACTTTCATTATTGGTAGATTGTCTCGTGTTTGTTAATGATATACCTCAATGATTGGTAATCAAACAATGTCTCATTGTGTTCGATCTCAACTCCTTTATTCACATGATGTAGACTTGCACATTTGGTAGATGTCTAGAAGACTTGAAGATATCACTATGTGGTTGCAGCTTTCCTGATTTGCTGCTTCATTTTCATTGGACCAACACCTATTTTAATACAGTAATCATGAGACATCAGATTATACTCCATCATATACAGATATCTTCAGATCGGTTTTTAGAATGGTTCTACTGGGCCTTGTTTGTGATTATGGCAACTTTTGGCATATAACCGCATTTGTATTTTCCTATTCATGGCCACAGACACTTATTTGGTATATTTTTCTACATGGATCTGCATTGTATTCTACTGGATTCCATGCATGTAAAGTCAAAATAGAATGTAATGAGAAACTAGTCATTCCAGTTGGGTTTACACCACTTCACTTCTTGGTTATTTATAATGTATTTCAACCATCGTAGATACTCCTCTGATCTCACACATTAGGGGGCATCTATTATACCAAGATTTTCTTCAACATTGTTATCTTGCATAGAGGGAATTTTTCCATTTCCCTATGCAGACTTGTCATCCTTTTTTGATGGATCCAGGGCTAAAATACATAGTTTTCCACATATATGTGCCCTATCTACTATACAACATGCATATATGCAAGATTCTGCACTACAGACCATGTACATTGGGATTTGTGCCATAAAATACAAAAATGAAGTCGGGTTTCCATGCAACGACAAGAGATCTATGATCCTTGATCTTCCATATACTAGAAACATTCTGACTCAGCCCTTTAGTTGCATTTTGAAGGCTATAAGAACACAATTCTTGGTTTCAAACCATGCCGACATGGAAGTCTGTAATGTTTTCACTTCCGCTAATTATTTATTAATAGAAATATTCCTTTCTCATCCAATTGGTATCGTGAAAATATATGATTATTATCCATGGGAATATTTGTAATGTTTATTAATAGATTATGCTATCTAATGTGCTAACCCCTTTATATTATCACTATATACTTGCTCTGCTTGTTTGTTGAGAACTTGTTGCAGGTACAAAGCTTTGGGTCAAAGTACTGAACAGTGGAACATCATCAAATGTTGGAATGAGGTAGGCTTCTTTCTTATCTCACTTGCACATTGGTTTATATAGCATATGTTGGAATTGAGTATATTTCTGCATTCATACATGTCTGTTGTGTTTTACCCTGGCCATGGATATTTTTTCCCTCGTAACAAAGAAGAAAAAAGAACAGAAGAAGTCATGAAGTCTCAAATAATGAAGAAAGAAGAAGAGGTTGAGAAGCTTGAAGAAGAATTTGTCACATTGAGAATTAAAATCAACAATCTCAATAAGAACGTTGAAGAGACATAAACATACACATCAGTTATAGAGAATGAACAGAAGCACTCTAGGTTTCTTGAAAAGAAGAATGAAAAAAATAGAAAGAGTTATGAAAAAGTACTCAAAGGAAGGTATCATAGTCAACCAAAATCTAATAAAACTATTAAAGATACATCTTCAAGAAGACCATCCATGTCCAAGCCACAAAGAAGCTTCAATGATGATCAATCAAGGCAAAAATTCATTCCTAGGTATAAAAATTCACTCCTAGGTATGAAAATTTCTTTTATGGTCATTGTTTTTATTGTACTAGTTTTGGACATAAGGTTGTAGATTGCAGGCATTATAAAAATGTTCAGGAAATAAATAACTATGTGGCCCCACATAACATTCAGTTTTACAAATGTCATAACTATGGACACACAACTAGTGATTATAGAAGCATGATCGATATTTCCATGAAAGAGAACATTGATATCATATATAATAAAGTATGGATAAGAAAACATGAAGAATAAGTGAATAAAGACCAGGTCCCAGAGATTGCAATAAAAAAATATGGAAAAAAATCTATAGATAAAATGAAAGATGTCAGATACATAAAGGTTTGGAAAATAACTAAAAGAAGACAAGGAATGGTAAATAAGGAACAAGTTCAAGAGATTGTACTTTTAGGCATTGTAGTGAAAGATGAATCCACATACAGAAATAAATAAGTCAGAGCTCAGAGAGATGGTGAATCTACCAATGAAGATGATGATGAATACACATCAGAGCAGGAATTGTTCTGATCCATTTGACTTAGAGACTTAGAAATAACATGAATATTTTACAAGGGGAGTCTATGCGATAGCTATGAAATAACAAAGAACCATCCTTCGAGAAAATTGCAGAGTTTGAGTAGACACATCTAGAGCAGTCAGTTAGCATAAGTACAATTTGATAGTTGTAGTATTGAAGACTTCATGATAATATAGTAATAAATGGGTCAATATTATGGAAAGTTCTACAGTAAAGTATTGGAAAATATGGACATAGATTGATTTGTAAGAACACTTAATATGTTTGGATAGATATATGACAGTGGATGAGAGCATGGACTCATAGATTGGTTTAGAGAGTGTTTCATAGACAAAGGAACATTTTGGATGTTAATTACACAGAAAATGGATTGAACAATGCTAATGGACTCCAAATTGACATATATTTTTTGAGCACATGCAGTGCATACACCAATTCACATTCTAAACAGATTAATTCTTAGAAACAACATTGACAAAAATCCCTACGAGCTATCGAAAAGAAGAACAAGAAATGTGAAGCACTTTAGAATATTTGGAATTATATGATACATCAAAAGAGAAGATGGAAGAATGAGAAAGTTTAATTCTTGTGTGGACAAAGGAGTACTTGTTGGTTACTCAAGTACAAGGAAATCATACAAGTGTTACAATATGAGATTGAATAATTTTTTGGATAGTATCAATGTAAAAATTGATGAAACAGGTGGATGAGAATCAAAGGAAGAAGAAAATGAATCAGTGGAACAAGTTTATGAAGAAGAAGCAAAATATGAAGAAGAAGTAGAAGAGGAAGATGAAGAAGATCAGACAGAAGTAGAAGAGCAAGTTCAACAAGTTCCTTCAAATACACCAGGCAAATGAGTACACAAGAATCATCCTTCATATCAGATTATCAGAAACAAGGATGTAGGAGTTGAGACTAGAATAGTAATCTGTTCATAAGAACAAATTCACTTAGAACTCTTATTTATGATTGAACCACGCAATTTTGAAGAGGATAGCAAGGATGAATTATGGAATAAGGCCATGGATGAAGAATTAGATCAAATGAAGAAGAATGACACTAGGGAATTGGTGCCATGACCAAAGAATAAGAATGTGATTGGCACAAAGTGGGTTTTTAAAAATAAATTGAATGAATATGAACATGTTATAAGGAACAAATCTAGATTGGTATGTAAAGGATACTAACAGGTTGAAGGAATCGATTTTGAAGAGAGAGTTTCCCTAGTTGCCAGAATGTAAGAAATTTGATTGATTTTAGTTTATGCATGCTGCAATAATATTAAAGTGTATCATATGGACCTGAAATCATGTTTTTTGAATGGGGAACTTTAAGAAAAAGTCAACATCAAATAACTAGAAGGATTTTAGTTGTCAGAGATGCATATTACGTGTGAAAATTGAAAAAGGCCTTGTATGGTCTAAAACAGGCTCCTAGAGCATGGTACTGTAGACTTGCTAAATATCTACAACAGGCATGGTTCCGAAAAGGAAGTGCAAACAACAACCTCTACATCAAGGTAACTCAACATAATATTTTATTAATTGAATTTTATGTTAATGATATTATTTTTGGAAGTAATGATGACAGGTTAAGACAAAAAATTGCAAAGGATATGCATAATGAATTTGAAATGTCATTACTTGGAGAACTATCCTTCTTTTTAGATGTTCAGATACATGAAAGAAACCAACGAATTTTTATTTCTCAAAATAAGTATATCAAAGAAATGCTAAAGAGGTTCAGAATGGAATATTGCAAAACAGTTACCACTCCTATGAAAACTAGTTGCAAGTTTAGAAAAGATGATGATTCAAAGTCTATAGACCAGAGGAAATACATGTCAATGATTGGTACCTTACTATATGTGACAAAATCTAGACCATATGTATTGAAGGAAGTTGGAAAGGTGACACAATTTCAAGCAACACCAAAGGAATCACATGTATTAGTAGTGAAGAGGATATTCATATATCTCAAAGGAACAAAAGAGTTTGGATTACGGTATCCAAAAAGAAATGATCTATCACTTATTTCCTACATAGATGCATATTTGGAAGGTTGCATTGATGACTGATGAAGAACCAATGAAGCAACGTTCTACTTGGATAAGTGTTTAGTATATTGGCTAATAAAGAAACAATCATCAGTATATTTATCTACAATCGAAGAAGAGTATATTGCAGCAACATGATGTTGTATTCAGGTTCTATCAATGAAACAAAATTTGATAGATATAATGGTTGAGTATGATGAGCCCATTCAAATATATTTTGATAATACAAGAACCATCAATATCTCAAAGAAACTGGTGATGAACTCCAAGGTGAAGCACATTCCAATAAAGTATCACCTTCTACGGGAACAGGTTGCAGAGAAGAACATCTGAGTTGAGTATGTGGGAAGAAAATAACAAGTGGTAGAAATCTTTACAAAACCACTTCCAACGGAATCCTTTGAGTATCTTCACCAAAGACTCAAAGTAATTTCTCTTCCAAAATGAATTCTTTTGAATGCTTATTTTATATGTCTTAGATTTACACAAGGAAGCACCATAAAGTGAAAAATTTAGGTTGGGATATTAGTTTCAAGAAGAGTTCAGTCAGGGGGAGAAGTCGCATATGGAAATATACATTTTCCATTGATGACAAAGGGGGAGATATTTATTAGATGCAAATGTAAATTCTTAGAGAAAGAGGACAGAGGCATGGTTCTAGGGGGAGTGATGTTCACATGAAGAGAATGAGTGATATGACATCAGTACTTCATGAGTGTTGTCATTAATTACAAAGGAGGATATTGTTGATTATTTGGGCTAGTTGTCATTGATGTCAACTCGTCAAGAAAGTCTGGTAGCGAATTCCGGTAGCACAAAGGTTTGGGTAGTGGAACCAAGTTTGATTGATTTATAATGGTATGCATTTTAATATATTTTAAGGTAAGACTATTCTATCTGTATAGTACATTTCATGCCATCTTCAGTGATATGTCAAATGTCACATAACTCCTCACAGTTAGAAATTTATGGCAATGCGAAGTTCAAGAACCCTCATGATTCATCTAGAAGCCCCAAAAGGTTAAAGTAGTCAAAGTGGTTGAAAAGAAGAAATTATTTAAATAAGACTATTATATATGGATAGTACATGTCATTCCATTTCTGGTAGTATGTGGAACGTCACATAAATCCTCACGGTTAGAGAGTTATGGCCTGTGAAGTTGGAGAACCCTCATGTGTCATCTAGAAGCCCCAAAAGGTCAAAGTAGTCAAAGTGGTTGCAAAGAAGAAATGATTTAAATAATAAAGTGAAGTGATGAGTATACTCTAATTCAAAATGGATACAAAAGAATCTATTTAAATGATAAATTTAATGGAGAAATTAATATGTGGACAAGTGGTTAGAGGTGGGTTAGCCCTAAAATATGAAAAAGTGGTTTAAGATAGTTAAAAGGTAACCACTTGAGGAAGCTACATAAAATTATACATAAGAGGCAAGGGTCTCTCATTTTAATCACACTTGAGCAAATTGAATATATACATGTGACTGAGGTAACCAAAGGATATCTAAGCTAAATTTCAAAGGGAAGGTGAAGTAAGGAAGGCCAAAATTCAATGTAACGAACCTCCTCGTTACGACAACAACTCTGAGAACAGGTGCACATTTTTTTTTTTGTTTAAGGTGTGTGCGCGCGTGTGGAAGTAACAAACACACTTGACTCTACGTCACCAATTGACAACCAACAAGATGCAACCACGAGGTTTAGCACAAGAAGACTGAAGGCACACAACGAGTAACTGCAACAATATCCGACCCTAGGCATAAGGCGCACAACACAAACATTAATACATACTGGGGTTGCACAGTAAGAACACAGAGGGAAGAATCCATGGTGTTAGGGTTACTATTTCTGCACAGGAAAGCAGGGCATTTAGTCTTATGTCTTCTCGAAAGAAGATTAGACAGGCTCCTGGCCGACTGCTCAAGCAGAAACTAGTAAATCTTTTAGGGAGTCGCAGTAGTGGAACAGTTCCCTTAAACAGCCCGAGACTATTGATACGGCTTAGAGTGTGTCACAAGAGTGTAAACTATGCCTTTAAACAACCCGAGACTCTTGATACGGCACTGAATTTTTTATACCAAAAATACACACAGACATATCTACTAAGCTACAAGAGGTGTCTCTATCCCGCCCGACACAACCGACCAAGCAACCAACTGAATACTATTAAGTACAACATAAACAAGAAGGACGACTACGCCCTTTACAGAAGGCACACGACGAGAAGGACTCGACAACGAACACCCAAGTTCCACATTGTTTAAATGAACAACCACCCTAATTGACTAACTCGGAGTAATTTATTGTACGTAAGTCAAGTTATTGCACCATATATTTTATTAACAACAATAAAAATTACAATAACACTGTCATGAAATATTAACCATCCTTCATTTATATCACCTATCCGGACCAAGATTCTACATCTACAAAACCTCTTATATGCTACAACCACCAAAATGATAATGACCTTCCAAGATAAAAACATTCAATTAACATGAGGAGCTCACAATGCGATGTCATCAATGATCATAAAGTTCAATAATAATGCATTAAAAATAACATCATAATTATAGGTAATCATCAATTGAAATTAACAAAATACTTCATAACTAAAGGTGGCAATCTGTAAAATAATAAAATCTAAAATGATAATGATTAAAATGGGCCATAATTGGAATGACAAACTATCAGTATTACAAATGATGATAATTAAAGCTAACACTTAATTAAGGATGTCAATATATAGCAATGCATCATAAGTATAGGTGACATCAATTCGGACATAACGATTTACATCAGAATTAAGAATGGCAACTCTATAATAATATAATGAAATTTAAATGACAATAACTAAAAAGGGCAATAATTGAAATGACCACTATCAGTATTATGAATGACAATATTCAAAGATAGCAATTAATTAAGGACGTCAACATATGGAATGACATTGTAATTATAGGTGACATTAAATTGGAAATAACAGTTTACATCAGAATTAAAAATGGCAAGCTATAATGGCAACTTTTAATCTAAATTACAACATTTAATTTTTGGATAGTCATTACAACATTCTATGATTAGTTCCAGCATTATTTATAGACGAAGACTGGCATTCTATAAGTGCCACTTTTAAATTTCATTATAACATGTAATAATTAATATTAATTACAACCTTCTATAAATAATTACAACATTTAATTATGGAATGAACTGGCATCTATCATGGCCCCATTAATTTGCATTACAACACTAATATTTAATTTTAAATGCCACATTCTATAATCGATTACAGCATTTTAATAGAGAACGAGAACTGGCATTTGGTAATGACCATGTTAATCTAACTTATAGAATTAATAGTAAATACAACAATTCTTAATCGACTACAGCGTTTTAAATACAGAATGAGAACGGGCATTACAACAACCCACCTTACGGTAACAAAAACGCAACTGTAATTTTTCCCATGAATGAGGACGCAGACCCAAACATAAAATGAACCGCAAATGTAACAATGCCCAGTCTGAAAGGAAATTCCCAATAACAATTAAAAACGCCCAGCCATCATTAAAAATGCCCAGCATCAAATAAAAACGCTCGGCAATCATTAAAAATGCCCGGCAACAATAAAAAACGACAATCATTAAAAATGCTTGGCAACAATAAAAAATGCCCAGCAATCATTAAAACGCTCGGCAATAATCAAAACACCCATCAATAATTTAAAAATGCCCAGCCACAATTAAAAATGCCCAACAACAAATAAAAACGTTCGGCAATCATTAAAAACGCTCGGCAATAATAAAAGAAAATGCTCGACAGTCATTAAAATGATCGGCAATAATCAAACGCCCATCAATAATTTAAAAACACCCAGCCACAATTAAAAACACCCAGCAACAAATAAAAATGCCCAACAATCATTAAAAACGCCCAGCAACAATAAAAAAAACGCCCGGCAATCATTGAAAACGTCCACCGAGGATTTAAATGCTCACAGAGAGTAATTCTCCCACAGCATAAAAAAAAACTCCCATAAATAAATGTAAAATGCCCACCATCATTACACATGCCCAATGAAATTAGAATGCCCACAGCAAGGTAAAAAGAAAACACACAATGAATTGAAGCACACCAAACGAATGCAGAAAGCCAACAATTTCAGAAATGCCCAACGAAACCAACCCTGAAATGAAATCTTCAATGGATCGAAGGATAAATAATATAAACATTTTCCAATGCTCATATAGACGAATGCCAAATCTAAATACCAGATCAACTGATCTTAGAAATCAAAACCAACAAGTGCCAGAAGGAAAGCCAGATCTAGTTTTACTTCCATAAAATATCAGCAAGCGAGATCACCAGACCCAACATTTCAGAACATTACAATCATCTTACAGTTC
>JASDQU010331673.1:0-12852 GCA_032191745.1 Picea mariana | reverse complement strand
ACATATTCAATGTACCTAAATCTATGTCTATACTTTTCATAGGTGGCCTGATAAACTAGGGCTACACATGCCTATCCAGGTCTTATAGACATATGCCCATTTACATGCAATCAATCATTTTTACAACTCCAAAGTAAATACATTTTTTTATTATTTTACGATGACTCAACCATCATCGCCATCCACCTTCTATGTGAACACAGGTGGTGAGACACAACAGACAGACAAAAATTCATCAACCATACATGTAGTTGAATTTGCTTCTTTTGTGGAATCCTCTTTGGATGTTTGTTGTCTTTTCCAACAATCCTTCTTGAGATGCCCAGATTTTTCACATAACCAACAGTTTCCCTTATCCTCACTGTCTTTCGACTTAGACCTGGATGTACCTTTCTGATCTTTCCCTCCTTCTGTAGATCGACCTCTAACCACCATTGCTTCTGATGTTGAGGTTTCCTTACTGGATCTTTTCCTCATCTACTCAAACAACAAAGCTCCCACAACAATGTCATAATCAATGGCATCTGTTGAGCTGAACCACATAGATGTGACCATATGATCCCAAGACTCAGGAAATGAACACAATAGCGTAACCGCCTTGTCCTCATCTTCGTATGTTACATCCATACTAGATAATTGACAAATCAGAGTATTGAAAACATTCAAGCGATCAACAATTTTTGTACCTTTTTTCATCCACAAGATGTACAACTACCTCTTCAAGAAGATTTTGTTTGTCAAGGAATTTGTCATATACAGACTCTCCAATCTGTTCCACAAATGTGTTGTTGTCTCCTCTTCAACGATGCTAAACAAAACTTCATCTACCAAACACAAACAAATGGTACTTAGGGATCTTGCATCCATATCTTCCCAGTCCTCATCTGTCATGCTTGTCAGTTTCTTTATCTTTCCAACCAACGCCTTTTGCAATCCTTGTTGCATAATCAGATCCTGCATCTTGAGCTTCCATAGCGCAAAGCTATTCTTTCCACTGAATTTCTCCACCTCAAACATAAAACTCTGCACTTTCTTCATTAACAAAAAAACTCCAAAACCACTACTTATAAAACCAAATCTTCTTAATATGGAGGAATAATGTTATTTCAAGGTTGAACCCCAAAATATTTATATTTAAGTAAAAGGTTTAATATACAAACCACATATATTTCACATGTATGCTTTAAATCCTTTAAAAAATAAATATATCCACCTCACAGTTTATTAAAACATCCTCCACTTACTTTAAATAACCAAAGCGTTACTTTTTGAATGGAACTCAATAAAAAAAAAAATTCATACCTAGTTGAACTTTCAAACCTCTTGTGCATAACATAACAGACAAACTGATGTCATATATGGTAAGTTAATGCATATACCTCGTGCTTTGTATGCATATGAACTTCAACGATTTTACAACGAGATCACTCCATGACTTTCCTATGATCACTCCACCTCGAGTTTCATGGGTATCACATCCTCCCAAAAGTTACAAACAACAATGATAACATTATTGTTTCCTTTATCGTGCTTCGATCTCTTCCAACAGGTCCATTTATTCACGTAGATCTCTTTTCAACTCGTCTCAACTCATCTTCTTTGATATTCAGCGACCAAATTCTCTTCTTATTCGCCTTCAGATCTTTCAACTCAATGTTTTGATACCACTTGTTAGGTAGCGAAAGCAAAAACAGAGCATAAACCAAGAACCACAAAAAAAAATGATTTACGTGGAAATCCAATATGGGAAACAACCATGGGGCAATGATAATCGATGTTCTTATTATTCAAGGGAGAATTGTAATAACACAACCATCCTCTCCTCTCATACACACAACACCTCAATATTGCATCTTTCTCTCACACACTCAATACACATTGCACTGCACCTCTATGGGTATGCTCGTATATATAGAATATCTCAAACAATGAGACTAACTAATTATAATTAGATACACCAGTTACACAATCTATTCACAAAAGAGTGCATGCATGCACATTCCTAATATAGTTGCATGCATGTGCATGTGGCCGCAAGAGGAAATTTGTTGGAATGTTTCCAACAATCTTGATTGGCATCAAATAATTCAACGTTTAAAATCATCCATCCAATGGTCACCAAGTCACTGCGTGTTGCCTCAATGAAAATTGGTCTAAGTGTAGGAAACAAAATTCTCTTTTAAGTTGAAAAAAAAGGCTTCCCTATTGGGCCATACACATTCCAGAACTTGAACCAGAAGAACAAGAAAATGCAGATATATTTCAGTGGGTCCATTGAATTGAGTGTTATGGAAGATGGTCTCTTACTCATTCCCCATCAACCATAGAAGAAGTCTCAATTTACGTTAGGCTCCGTCACGCAAAATCAGTTTCTAAAATCAAACAAAAATCGCATCTCCAATCTTGTGTGCAGAAAAAATGCCCAATGATATTCATTGGAAACGCGGTGGTAATAGATTCACATAGGATGACAAATTCGACAGATAGAGAGTTATAATGGAAATGATGTATTGGGAAGGGTGTATACCATGCGAGCTTATAGCAAGGGACTCCGCTAAAACAAAATCAAAATCATAGCAATAAGAATACAAAATAAATTAATAAAATATTTTCAAGCAGAGTTAAAAATAAAGCTATGGTATATGAAAAGAAATGCATGGTCCACAAATTTGTAGCATAGGTAACTTGTCCAATTGTTTATTTACATCATTATTCCACGATTCTAGGCTCTTTGCGTACTTTCCAACTACCAAAAGTTGCACACAAAGTCAAGGTCATGCGTGACAAAATGAGAAGCAAAGAAGATAATACAGAGAAGACGAAATTGGAAACAAGAATGAGCAAAGTGCAATTCATTAAGGGAAAAGAGTTGAGCTAAATAAGCTTCAACAAATAAAGAAAATCAAGAAACAATTGTACAACTAACCAAGACAGCTGGCAGTGTACAGTCACATACTGTTGAGGTTACATATATAATTAACACTCCCTCTTAAACTCAACAGTTGCAAACATCAGCACTGATAATGCCCAAGTGTTGTCTCTAAAAATAAAAAAAATGGATTTTCCTAGTGGCTTCATAAAAATGTCTGCGAGTTGATCTCATGAGCCACAAAATTGAAGTGTGATGTCACCATTATTGACTAGCTCGCATATGAATTAAAAGCGAGTGTTAATATGCTTTCTTTTCTTGTGAAACACACGGTTTTTGGATAAAGCAATTGTTGAGGTGTTGTCACAGAAGATCATGCATGATTTTAAGGATGGAAATTTATTTTAAAATGTAGAAACCTTGGTGAATCTTACTAATCCTTCATATGCTAACTATAAACTGTTTGGCGATATTTTTGTAAAAATATTCAAATTTATAAGGATTTTATATAGTTTGTATAAAAATTTGGCGATTTTTAAGGTAAAATAATTTTATCCTATAGAATTTGGGCTAATCATTTTTAGAATAACGAATACCTTTTTGGGAAAAACCATGGAAAATTAGCCCATGAACGGAATTTAGCCCCTTTCTATATGTGACATATCATTCAATTTTCTTATCATCCACACAGCTTGACATGAATTTGAGGTAGCAGCGACATACTCTACCTCTGCAGAAGATATTGAGACAATGGGTTGCTTCTTTGATGCCCAAGAAATCAGGTTCGTGCCCAGGTGAAAAGCATGTCCTAAGGTTCTTTTTTGGTCATCTAGGTTGCCTACAAAATCACTTTATGTGTAATTAGAGAGATGATTATCATCAGACTGAGTGTACCATAAGCCAAAATTGAGAGTGCCTGCAACATATCTCAGAATCCTTTTTTCCATCTTCCAGTGAGAATCTTTGGGGGATTCCATGAACCTGGAAACAAAGCTGGCTACATACATAATATCAGGCCTAGTTGTTGTAAGATACAACAAACTACCTACTAAACTTTTGTATAGGGTAGAATCCACTATAAGGCCTTCATCTTGCTTGCTCAATTTTGTGCCTAGGGGTATAGGAGTTTTTGTTGGATTGCAGTCTTCCATGCAAAATCTTTTGATGATGTCTACTGCATACTTTTGTTGACAAACAAAAATGCCTTTGGTTGATTGGTCAACCTCAATCCCCAAAAAATATTTCATTATGCCAAGATCTATCATCTCAAACTCAAATTGCATGGCATGTTTAAAACTGGTTAACTCAAGATTTCTAGTATATATCATGTCATCAACATATAAACATACAATCAAAATTTTACCTTGCTGATCAGTTTTGGTGTATAGAGTTGGCTCATTTTGGCTTCTTTTGAAACCACTCTTGATTAGGTAAGTGTTAATTTTTTTGTACCAAGATCTTGGAGCTTTCTTTAATCCATACAATGCTTTCTTCAACCAATACACTTTGGTTGGCTTCTCTTTTACTTCAAATCCAGGTGGTTGATTCACATAGATCTCTTCTTCTAAGACACCATTCAAAAAAACTGACTTGACATCCATCTGGTATACTTTCCATTTGTGTTGAGCTGCTATGGATAAGAGAGTCCTTACAGTGTCCAATTTTGCTATTGGAGAAAAAGTTCCACCATAATCAATACATGGTTGTTGTGAGAATCCTTTGGTAACAAGTCTTGCCTTGTATTTTTCAATATGCCCCTTTTCATTGAGTTTAGTTTTGTAAAACCACTTGACATGAATACTTTTCTTCTGTCTGAGTAGATCAACAAGATCCCATGTCTTGTTCTTCTCAATGGAGTCAATATATTGGTTCATGGCTTGAAACCAATGGGGCTCTTTAGTTTCCTCTTTAAAATATGTAGGTTGACATGACATTAATGTAAAACTATTGTGTTGATCAATATCATCCAACTGCTGATGGATTTCTCTCAAACTTCAAATTCTCTAATTTTGAAGTTTAGAGGATGAATTTCTACTTGAAGTAGAGTTGTCCTGAGGACTTTTAGGTTGTCCTTGTACTTGCAATCTTGGAAGGGAAAGTTGATGTGTTTGTTGTCCTGAATTTTCTATTTTTTCAGGAAGTCACAGCAACGGATTTTGATTGTCCATAGGCTGATTTTCAAACTCACTCCAAAACTAATTTTCAAGAAATTTGACATCTCTGTTGAGAATTAGTTTCTTGGAAATCGGATTGTAGAGTCTATAGGCTTTCTATGTCTCATTGTAGCCAATAAAAATGCATTTCTCGCTTCTATCATCAAGTTTCTTCCTCAATTCAGAAGGTATGTGAGCTAATGCAATGCATCCAAATGTCTTGAGATCAACAACATTTAGCTTTTTCCCACTCCATGCTTCTTGAGGGACCTTCATCTTGAGACTGGTGGTTGGAGATCTATTCAGGAGATAAACTGAGCATGCTACTGCTTCATCCCAAAATAGATTTGACAGACATTTATGTCTGAGAAGGCTTCTTTCCATGTTCATTATTGTCTAATTTTTCCTTTCAGCCACTCCATTTTTTTGTGGAGTATACTTGGTTGTAGTTTGCATGATGATGCCTTGTGATTTGCAGAAATTTGCAAATTCTTTCGAGCTATATTCTCCTCCTCCATCTAACCTGAGAGTCTTCACATATTTCCCACTTTGTTTTTCAGCTTAAGCCTTGAATTCTTTGAACTTTCCAAAGGTTTCAGACATGTGTCTGAGAAAATAGATCCAAATGTTCCTGCTAAATTCATCAATAAACGTTAAAACATAAACGCTACCACCTATTGACTTTGTTTGCATTGGTTCACATAGGTCAATGTGAACAAGCTCTAAGTTTTGTTTGGCTTGAATGGAGGACTGTGGAAAACTAGTTCTTTTATGTTTTCCAAGAATGCAAGACTCACATGGGAGATTTTTCTCTTTGAACACTGGTAGACCTTTGACCATGGAGTGCTTATGTAGAAGGTTTATACTCTGAAAGGGTAGATTTCCAAATCTTGCATGCCAAACCATAGTTTCATTGGGGGTGGATGCATTTTGTGCATATGATTGGATCAGATTTGTAGTTCTAAGTGACAGGGGAAACATTCTATTCCTAGTCATGTGGATTTCATAAATCAATTTTTTTGTTGGGGGTTTTATCATATATCCTACATGATTTTCCTTCAAAAAATACCTTATAGCCATGTCCAATTAGTTGTCCTACACTTAACAAATTATGTTTCAGATCTAGAACATGATAGACATTGTTTATGTCTTTCTTTACATTTTGTTTAGTAAGAATAGGTACAATTACTTTTCTTTGAACTTTGACTAAGGAATCATTTCCAAGTGTAATATCAAATTAAATTGAAGAATCGATGCATGAAAGTAAATCTTTGTTACCTGTCATGTGATTGTTGCATCCAATGTCAAGAAACTAGAGATCTTTATGTTGTTCTTGAATCTTGTGGCATGAGAGAAACATACCATCTAAGGTTTCTCCTTCATTATTTGAGACATGTGGTCTACCTGAGAGATGATCTTATTGCTTCTTCCGGCATTCAGATCCATAGCTCCCATACTTTTTGCAGTAATAGCATTGTATGTTTGATTTGTCATTTGATCTTCTCCCTCTGCCTCTTTGAGTCTGGAAATTCTGATTCTGGTTTTTTTGTATGTGACCTTTGAAATTATTATTCTAGTTCTATTGTATGTGACCTTCACTTGAGTGATGGTTACTTGGAATTATCCCTCTTCATTGGTGACCTCTGCCTTTGCCTCTTCCTCTCCCTCTACTAAAGGAGAATTGATTCTTGAAGTCATTGGCAATTGACTCACCTTCGAGATGTAGTCTAGTCTCATGTGTCAATAGAGATCCCATTAATTCATCTATTGAAAAATTTGACAGATCCTTGGATTCAAGGATGGTTGTAACAACCATTTCAAATTTCTTTCGTAGGCTTCTGAGGACCTTCTCAAAAATTCTTCGATCAGGGATGGATTCACCAGTCAATTTGATCTGGTTTACAATTCCCATGACTCTGGTCATAAACTGATCAACGTTTTCAGACTCTGTCATTTTTAAAGTCTCAAAATGTGTCTTCAAGTTCTGCAGCTTGACTGTTTTGACCCCGTCATTTCCTTGGTAAGATGATTTAAGGATGTCCCAGTCTTTCTTTGAAGTAACAACGCTTGTGATTTTTGAGAAAACTGAGCCATCCACTAAGTTTTGAATCTAGAATTTTTCCTTATTCTCTTTGTTCCTCTTTGTTTCCTAAGAAGTTCTCTGTTGATTGGTCATGGCAGCAAGGTCTGTTGGATCTAGTTCCACATAGCCAAGATCCACTGGATCCCATCACTCTTGTGCTTGTAACAAGGATATCATTCTAAGAGACAAAAACTCATAGTTCTTTCCAAGAAGAATCGATCCTTGTGTTGGTCTGAAATTTCTAGAGGTGGCCATCTTGTAAAAAATTAAACAGAAAAAAAAATTGTTAGAGATTTGCATGCTTACCTATTTCATGCGCGTAAAACCAGGTCTGTGAAATCCTCTGTGTGACTTCGGGCCGAAAATCATGGGGTAGACCACTTCTTTAACTTTGATCTGGCTGGATCTGACTGTCCGAGCATGAGATCTACAGAGTCAGAGCTCTGATCTTTGTTCTTTAGCGACTTTATCCCCTCAAATGGTGGAATTGGGATTTATGAGTTTACTTGAGAGCCAAAAGAAAATTGATGTTTAGCTTCCCATGTGACCGGGGGTTGGAAACTAGGCACTCCGGGTCTTTGGGCGTTTCGACGCTGAAGGTCTCAATTTCTCCGAATAGTCAAATGGAAGAATAACAAAATTATTTCAAAGATCTACATTCCTCATTAATTTGAGATCAACGGTCCACAATCACTTCAGGAGTTCAGGCTTTGGGCCTTTTCAATGCATAGTTCTTACAATTCTTTGGAGTGTCGTATCTCTGAAGTGAGAGATCTAACTCCACATGTCCTCTTGTTTTGGATGGCCAAGATTCACTTCGGGAGTTTGGGCTTCGGGTTTCCTTCTGCTTGCTTGTGCAATCCTCCAAAGTGTCGTATTTCTGAAGTGAGAGATCTGCCTCCACGTTGCCTCTTGATTTGGATCACTAAGATTTACTTCTAAACTTCGGGTTTCAGGTGTTCTGAGGTGCACAACACCACAAACGTCTGTAGTGTTAACCTTCTAGAGTGTCAGATCTTTCAATGCGTGTCCTCGGCCTTCAATGGCTCAGATTTACTTTAGGACTTCGGGAAGTTCTTGCTCTAGTGCTTCGCTCTGCAAAACCTTCTAGAGTACTAAGTCTCTAAAGTGAGAGATTTGGCGCCACATGTCTTCGTTGATGGATGGTCCAGATGAACTCCCAGCCTCCACTAGTAACATATCTTAAAAAATGATGCATTGTCCCATTTTGATACGCTAGACTGTTAGTCAAATGCATAATGCTTCAACCACCACATAACACCTTATATCGTACTTGTCCAAACTTACACAATAGATCATTGCATTCTTGTAAGAAATAACCCGAGGTAGGTCTCCTCTTGTCCAAATCTCCTTAATCATAACCACAAATTAAATCATTGCAACCACTATGGGATATACTTGTGCTTCTATGTTTCTAAGATACTCTTTCCATGCTCTTCACCATTTCCATGTTCTTCACCAGGTTTTGTCATCTGTCTACTAACACCAATTGCATTTGAAATAATGACCATTTCATCACATACATCAAACTTCCTACTGGCATAGGATACATGAGACATATAACCATTTTCTTCTTCATTACTATGACATAAACTTCAAGAACGCTTTCAATGGAAATCCAAAGACATATTTACTGGTTTCACATTATTCATACTGAATTTATTGTGTATATTCACCACATACTTCTGTTGTCATAACCAAAGATTATCATCTTTCCTGTCTCTGTGTATTTTTGTGCCCAATATTTGTTTCTCTACTCTTAGATCCTTCATTTCAAACGTCCTAACCAACTAAGTCAACTTGTTGATCTCAAACATGTTTGTGCTTGCAACAAACATAACACATGATACCAAGATATGAATATGCCATAAACATAATAGTTATACTCACTTCTTGTAAAATTTGGCTTACCATGCAGGAATCAACTTCTTGTATCATTTTCCTGGCATGCTTCAGGCCATACAATGACTTACCTAAGTTTTTCCATATGCAGGAATCAACTTCTTGTATCATTTTCCTGGCATGCTTCAGGCCATACAATGGTTGTTCCATATGCATATCATTATCCAAAACTCCATGTAAAACAGTTTTAACATCTGGATACACTAACTCAAGATCAAGTAACACAACTAGTGTTAACGCAACATGAATAGAAACAAGCTTAACAACTGGTGAGAAACTTTCATGGAAATCAATACCTTCCAAATACCCTTCCTCTACCATTCATTCTTTTTACATTTCATATTTTACTATGTTTGATTTTATAAAAATTATATTCATCAAACACTGCATCTCTGTCCATGATGATTCTGTGGGCAGTAGGATTCCACAATCTACATCCTTTAACACCATCACCATAACCAACAAAGTTCTACCTGTTTGATCTGGGTCCTACTTAAAATGTTGATAAAAAACATAAGCATCACAACCAAATAATTTCACATTTAAGTAATCACCATATGACGTATTCATACCTCTTTCAGAATCTTCCAGTCTTTTGTAACTAATGGTCACAAATTTACTAGATAACATAACCACTTCTACCCACAACTCTTTTTGCAACTTGGCATTACCAAGCATGTCGCTTCAATCCCAACTTCCCTGAAATTCCACAAATATGAACCTGCCTTCATTATATATTCTCAAAACACTTGATCGACATGCTAATGTTCATTTCACTACAAAGCTCATTAGGATTTCTACAAACCCACCTTTCTAACCTGGACACCTTATGATCCACCTCGAACTTTGTATTCAAACCTTGACCAAATCTGGCCAAGCCTAAGTGAACCATTGTTGCTCACCTCCAGGTACCTTACTATGGAGTTTCAATGCTCCACCTTGACATGAACATTCCCTTGACCCAATCCGATCAAGCCAACCAAGTAATCCTCCATTGCTTACCTCCAAGCCCATTTACAATGGATTTCACCAAACCTTTTATAGCCTTAATTACATGAAATCCATGGACACAGTACCACGAGCTACCCAAAAAATCATGGACCCAAAAAACCACTTCCTTTCACGATGACTCTCTACCATCACCTCTCTCACATTTTAAGTTTCGACAATTCAAAGTTATTTTTACCATTAAATTTTTTCAACCTTGAATTTAGCATTTGCGTTCTTTGTCACTAGTTCTCTACACACAACCTCCCTCTTCAAATATGGATTTGAATTTTCAAGTAAATTTGATTTTTTTGAAAAATATTTTTACATATTCAAATTTGCATAAAAAAATTAAACACTCTATATACCTTTATGCATTACAATGCATTTTAACAACAATTGTACAAGGTAGATTAAAATATATCTTATATATTAGTTCTATGTGGTTATATGTTATTTATCTCTACTATTTACTATTGTGCTACTGATATAAGTGACACATTTTTTTCAATGGAAAATACCATCTCCACCATAACCATAGTCTCACATTTCTACAAATCCCCAATTGTCCTAAGTAGGTGCAGGTGCAAGTGGTTAGTTTGTAGTTTTTTTTAAATTTTCTTAATATATAAAGACTGGATATAATGTGAATCAGTAAAATAACATTTTAATGAAACAATATCTAATTTGTAAAATTCTAGTTAAATTTTTTTTAAGCCAAAATTTTTACTACTCTTAAAATTATTTTCAAGAACCTAACAACCCATTCTAGTAAATTAATGTTGAAGCAATTCTACATGAAATATTAAATATTTTCATAGTCCTAAATAGATTTGCAACATAAATTATCATAATATTTATCAAAACATTTTCCAAAACTATACTTTTTCATTCAAATTCCTTCACCCAACATTATTCAAATTTCCATACATAAAATTATGTAGAAATTGTTATCCATCATTCTCGAATTACATTTTGAAACATCCAAGGTTATCATTAAAGTGGCTAATTGAATAATTAAATAATTTCTCACTTTAGCATTTCACTTTGTTTCTTTTATCAAGGGCTATGTTATTTTTCCTTATACTATTTATTTTCATCTCTAGGTACTGTTTTCCCATTCATTTGCTTTATTGGTATGTGATGATGGGTGGAGTGTGGACATTTTAGAACTTTGGACATAGTTTAATTCCTGAAAGATAAACAACAATATTACTAATGGTGAAAACCTTCACTCTCTAATTATTTAAAAAGTGTTTAAAAAGCTTTAGAATAAGAAAAACAAAATTTAACAAAAGAAATTGAATGAATATCATTCTATGAAACTATATTATACAATGCTAAAAAAATGAAACAAATAAAATATTGTATTCAATATAAGCTTCAAACATTAAATTTTAATAAATATTTATATAAAAATTAAAATCAATTTCATTTATTCTTAAAATAAATAATATTCCTTAATATAATTGCTATATTTTAAGTTCAAAAAATATCATTTTAATTGAAATCATATTTCAATTTTTTATGTTGTTTTAATCCATAAATATATGTTTTTTGCAATATGATTATGATTGTGTCATTCACAATATTTCAAGTGAATGATGTGTTTGGTACAATGCAGGGAAAGGAGGGAGCATGCAACGCTCACATTTGGACAATTTCTCGATTTGTGTGTGTCATCCTTGCGTAGGGGCCATGCTAATCTTCTTTGTATCGTTCCAATTTTATCGGATGTCTCTGAAGATACATTACAAAGGTGTGGCTGAAGTTGATTTGTGCGTGTCAATGGTGGCTTGAGTCGGGGAGCTGGAGAAACTATGGCGGCTTCTATAAGTAAGCAGAAGAATCATGAGGATTGATAGTCATTTTTTCTGCTCATTTACTCTGGTGTGAGCATCGATATTAGTTCAACCAGCGAATCTTTACAAGACCTCTCCCAAGCATGTCTTATTTCTCCTCCTTTGGTCGGCTGCCTATTGAATTCGTCGACCCTGCTCTGTTTTTTATACTCCGAGTTCTCTGTCTTATTACATTTTTATAAACTATTTTTGGTGTTCTGTCACTAGTTTCTAGTTACTAGCCATTGCAGTATATCCTTTGTTTATTGGATATTGTTCCATTGCACTGCCCAATTCAGTGGAGGATACTGTTCCTTTGCACTACCCAACTCAGTGGAGGCTTGACTTTTCCAAACTCATTAGCACTAGAGAAAGACTATTTTTGGTGTACTGTCACTAGTTTCTAGTTACTAGCCATTGTAGTATATCCTTTGTTTATTGGATACTGTTCCATTGCACTGCCCAACTTAGTGTAGGATATTGTTCCTTTGCACTACCTAGCTCAGTGGAGGCATGCCTTTTCCAAACTCATTAGCACTAGAGAAAGATATTGAGGCTTTAATGGAAGAAGATGATGAGTTGGTGTTAAGAGATAAATGGAGGCATGACTTTTCCAAATATCAATATAGCATAGAAAAACCTCAGAATAAGTACTCAACGCCTTGAAAAAGAGAGAAATTTAGATAATAAGCCTCTTTGAGGGGGCAACCTCCTTATGCCCACATAAATGTACAATTACAAGATGATTTCAAATGAAAATGTCTCCTTGGTATATATAAGAGACTAGGAGATATAATTACAACTAATGGACTAAAGCCGACATAAATAAAATAACATTACTAATGTAATATGCCTCAATTAAGGGGTAATGAGCCATTATTTAGGGCTTAACATGCCCCTCCCCTTGAGACAAGTGTTGTCTGTAATGCTTGAGTAACTCTGGATGCTTCTGTATAAAAGACTCATCTTCCCAAGTGGAATCTCCAGCCGATAGTT
>JASDQU010331671.1:1117-12838 GCA_032191745.1 Picea mariana | reverse complement strand
GGGCCTTTATAAAAAGGGTTTTTAAGAAGAGTTGTTCAGTAGTTTTTTTGGCAAAGAAGGAATACGAGATGACCTGATGCCAAGTAAGCATGTCTGGTGTGAATTAGGGTTATAACACCGTCGATTCTGGAAAACATCATGAATTGGATAGTATTCGATGATGACCAACAGATCATCATCTTTATGCATATGGAATACACCTTTTAGGATATAGTCATTGATGAAGGCACTCATCATGAGAATCTCTGAAACTTCATGGTAATATATGATCCTCGATCTCCTGAATCGACATCCGAGATGGTAAACTCTATCCCCATATATATAGTGAGATTAGATAAATTTTATGACTTGCATGACAAGTTTAGAGGGGTAATCAACTGCAAAACTAATAGTTCCTCTTTGATCTATGAAACTGTTAATTTAGGAACAAGAGATAATCCTCAAAATATTAATCTAGGAAAGGGATGTTCTGAGCAAGAAATATCCTCCTTTATAAAATTATTTAAATAATTTAAGGATGTATTTGCCTAGACGTATGATGGCTTGAAAATTTTTGATCCAAACATCATACAACATGTAATCCCTATGAAACCCCAGACTTATCATTTTCAACAAAAATTGAGGAAAATGCATCCTAACTTGGAATCTATTGTTAAAAATGAACTAAACAAATTACTAACTGCAAAGATAATTTTCTTAGTTAGGCTGCAGGCACACTCAATGGGTGTCTAATTTAGTCCCTGTAAGAAAGAAATGTGGTGAAATTCGACTATGTGTTGATTTTCGTAACCTCAACTGAGCATTTGATAAAGACAACTATCTTGTTCCTCCAATGGAATAGATTCTTCAATAGGTGTCTAGTTCTGAAAGACTATATTTGTTAGATGGGTTTTCAGGATACAACCATGTCCTTATGTCTCTGTCGAACCATCTTAAAACCACCTTCCTTACCCCGTGGGGCACTTATGACTATAGGAAAATGCCTTTTGGACTGATAAATGTCGGTGCCACTTTCCAAAGAGAAATGGACATTGCTTTCGGTGGCCTCATTAACCAGTCAATTGTGGTCTATATTGATGATGTCACCATCTTTTCTAAAAACAAGAAAGATCATCTGTCTCACCTTAGGGCTGTCTTGGAACGATGTCGTAAGTTCGACATATCTCTCAACCCTAAGAAATCAATATTTGCAGTAGAGCAAGGCAAACTGCTTTGGTTCATAGTATCTAAAGATGGAATGATTATTGATTCTAGAAGAACCCAAGCCATTTGTAAACTCCCCCCTCCATCTTCCAAAAAGGCCATGCAATCCTTTTTGGGTAAGATTAATCTTGTTAGAAGATTTGTCCCGAGTTTCTCGAAAATGGTTAGACCATTACAAAATTTAATTAAAAAGGATGTTTTGTATCGATGGGGACCTCAAGAAAGTCAAGATTTTGATTCAATTAGAAAAACAATAATAGAAGCCCCTTCTTTGATGAGTCTCGATTCTTCTCAGGAATTCACTCTTTACACTTTTTCATCTGACCGATCGTATTCTGCTGTACTTACACAGAAAAATGTTGAAAGCAATGAGATACCCATTGCCTTCATGAGCTCAACTATTAAAGTGGTAGAACTTAAATACTCATTAGTAGGTCAATAGGCATATGTTGTTTTCAAAGTAGTGAAACACTTCTGATCTTACTTGTTAAAATCCAAAACCAAAGTTGTTGTTCCTTACCCTGCTTTGAGAAACATGTTAGTACAAAAGGAGTTGGGTGAGAAAAGGGAAAATTGGATGACATCACTACATGATTACGACCTTGAAATAACTCCTGCACAAATTTTTAGAGGTCAAGGCCTATGTAAAATAGTGGCTGATTCAGTTGAGGAACAAGAATGTCAAATAAATACATCAACTATAAATCAGCATAACCAAAAACAGATCATTTGTGCACAAGCTACACCCAATTCTTGGTATGAGAACATTATATTATATTTAAGACATGGCTCTGCTCCACGCAATCTTGATCCCAAAAATAGAAGATCACTTAGGCTTAAATATGCATCTTTCCAGTTGATCAGTGATATTTTATTTTGAAATAACTTTGATGGTGTTTTTCTGTGTTGTTTAGAAAAGGAGGAGTCTGAAAGAGTGTTGTCCGAACTTCATGCAGGTGAAGTCAGTGTTCACTTTGGTGGAGATGCCATTGTCCACAAAGTGCTAAAGGCTGGGTACTATTGGCCTACATTTTTTAAATATGCCCATATGTTTTCCTACAAATGTGTAATCTGCCAAAATGTTGCAAGCTGGGTGAAAAAGGTAGCTTTTACTTTGCGACCTGTTACTATAGACACACCTTTTCAGCAATGGGGTATAGACATCATACGTCCAATCAATTCCCCTTCCTTGCAACAAAAAAAGTAAATCCTTACATCAACATACTACTTCACAAGATGGTCTGAAGTTGTACCTTTAAAAGTGGTCAACACCAATCAGGTAGTATCTTTTTTGAACTCCCACATCATTACTCGATTCAGAATTCCTGAATATATGGTTTTTTATAATGCCTCTTACTTTTTGTCCCTTGATATGAACATTTTTTCTCTGGAAAAAGGGATTAAACTGAAATATTTTGCAAGCTACTAACATCAATGGAATGGCCTAGCAGAATTGACAAATAAGAATTTAATCAAGATTATCGAAAGAACAGTTTCCAAAAACCATAAGAATTGGAATAATGCATTCTATAATGCACTTTGGGTTGATAGGGTAACTATGAAATATTTTGTTGATAATTCCCCTTTTTTTATCATCTACAGAAGAGAAGCCATTCTCCCTCTGCATGTCTTACTTCCTTCTCTGCAACTATCGCAGAAAGTTCAAGAAGAAGACTGCCCTCCCATAGAAAACTGGATAAATGCTTTATTAAAACTAGAGGAGGTGAGAACACAAGCGAAATAGAAACTGGATTAGCACCAACAAATTGAAAAAAGATGGTTTGATTCAAATTCATCTTCTGATAGGAATTTTTATGTTGGAGATTTGGTTCTCAAGTGGGACAAATCCCACGAGGGTAAGGGGGAACATACCAAGTTCCAAATCCTCTGGCTGGGACCATTTGTAATATATGAAAAATTGTGTCCTAGCTCATTTCGTCTACATAATTTGGAGGGACAAACAGACACTTTCTCGGTTAATGGCCAGGCTCTCAAGAGGTATTTCACCTAATCATTTTTTATCCACCCTCTTGTAAATATTTTTTATTTTATTTTATGTTCTTGATTTTGGCTCTTTTCATTTTTCTTGTTTTTTATTTGTTTTTTAAATCATTATGTCTGAATGACCATTTAAATTGTTCAAGGGTTTCAGACATCTTGTTTTGTAGTAGCAGTTGATAATTTTTCAAGCATCTGAGCAGTAAGTGCTAAAACTCATATCAACATAGGGAAGTTTCTTTTCAAACAGTGTTCCTGGTTTCTCATTAAAAACACAAGAATATGCGATTATCCTTCAGAAACTTCTAACGTTGTCCCTGTTTTAAGGAAAACAACTCAAATGTGCCTTCCCATCCTCAAGATTTTTTATTAAGAAAAATCTAAGTGTCCAAATTGTGATGAAGGTCATCAAAATAGAAAATTAATTTGCAATTGATTAGACTTTTCATTCCAAACTATGATATTTTCAGTATCACCCCGCTCTCTTGAATATCATGAAGTTTCTGCAAATTTATATACAAATTCTAGAGAGTTGGAAGCACTAAATGTATGGGAAGTGTTTGCAAACCCGATGGGACACTGAACAGGTCTGTTGGCAGTGAGTAAATGCACTCATGATACCAAGGCAACTTCGTCAGGGTACTGAATAGGCTCACTAGCAACGAAGTAATGACGGTTTTAAGAAGTTTCTCAGGTATGTATTTTGATCTGATCAAGCATGGAGATGTTTTTATCATGAATGGACAACTCTTCGATAGGATAGAGGTACTAGAGTGGGTTAAATGACATCCCTGCTGAGGCTATGGACGCATGCTAGTAGTAGTGGCTCTGTCAATGATATTGAAGTTATCTGTATAAATGTCGCTACACCTATAATCTAAATAAGATATCAGACTACATTTTTCGAACAGAAATACATCCAATGCTATACTGCATTATTTTATGAGTTATGGTTGGAATGCTTGATCTTTTGGTAACTGTTTAAAAAAAAATTATTTCACATGAGCCCCTGACATAAATTTTTTGGTGATACAGAGATAACTGCTTCACCTAGTATGTCGCCATTGTTGGCAGCCAACAATTATGTTGATTTTTATCACAACTCAAATCACCACAAAGAGATTATATCTTTCTGTAGTTGCCACCCCCCTTACATTTATAAATGCTTATGTTTTTTACACTTTGAAGTGATAATTAGGCTAAACTTGTCTTATGAGTTTTTTGTTGAAATTTCCGTTTGTTTTGTTTTTAAATTCATGACTGTAAGCATGAATTTAAATAAAAACTTGGTTTGGGTAATGATTTTGTAGTTATAGTTTCTACATAAGAAATTTCACTTTGAAGGTATCCATATGTTGCTAAGCTTCAAGTTTATAAACTCATTGATTATTTCACTATCACAATTTTTATGTATTATCGGTATCATGACTTCATTGGTTCTATGGTTGATCATTGGTTTTAATTTGTTAAATGTATCAATGCGCAAACATTGGATTAACATTCGATATGGGTTTCATGCTTTCATCATTCATATCAACATTCATGTCTCTTGGTACAGGTCTGATGTACCCATGACTTTACCTCACCCTATTGTCCTGTGCATTAATCAAACCATTCATTATTCGAATTGTCATTTGATACTAGTGGAGGGTTTGATATTCATTATGGGTAATGGTTCATAGTTCTACATGCCCTTTGGATTTTCATTTTCCCAGACTCATTTTATCAAGCTATGACAGTCTCCAAACTTCGTAGTTTTCGGGTCATTTTAGTTTGCACAGACCTCTCTCTGCTACTCATTTATTGGAAGCCCAAGTCTCCCCCCTGTGATATATTTTTTGTCCTTTTCATGGTGGCCATGTCCCCTATGGTTCGAATCGAACCGAATGTATTTCAAGATCTTATTTCCCACAATGATTCCATCAATGATTTGAAGGATCATGGCTGGGATATATTCCTCAGTAAATTCGATGGTTACAACCTTTCAGTCGCATAGACCTTTGCATATAAATTTGATAGGTTTAGGGCCAAGGTCAGGGATGTGAAATTAGAGGTTACATAAGACTTTGTTGACCAAGAAACAAGACTCCCGCAGGCAGGTGAAAAGTGGTTTAAAAGTGACAAAATGGAGGATCTTCCATGGAACTTGTTCATGGTCTCTTGCGAGTCTACCTGCTGCGCTAAAGGTATTCCCATTAACCTCCTGAAAACTAGATGGCATGACCTTATTTTGATTTTGAATAAATTTACAACATGAGAAGGACAATATGGTTTGGTCTTTCTATACCACGTTCGATTGCTTATGTTATTCATAGGGTTTGAATTGAACATGTTGGTCTACTTGTTAATGAGCCTATACAAAATGTCAAAACGTTTTAAGAGAAAGAGCATGAACTCTTTGTCGAGCCTCTTTCATGATGGGATTATAAAAATATTGTTACTATCCCACCTGTCACAAATTAGAGGCAATTGGGAAAGTTTCTGAGTCAAAATGGTATTGCCCAGACTGACAATACAGTGAACCTGCCTTTAATTGTAAACCCCAATTTGGATAGTCCCAGGACCGAAAGTTAGGGTTTCAATTCACCTGATGGTTGTGAATTTAATGAATCTATGTCTATTTCTTTGAAAACCATCATTGTTAAGAAATCACAATGTATGTTTTTTCCTAGAAAATTGTTGGTATAAGTAGTGGGTGAATTAAAAGGAAAATCTTCCCCTGTGCTTTTGAATGAACCTAATCATAACCATAATGATAAACCTACTGTAAGGAAAATTCGTAAGGGTAAGAAAAAACAAAGCTCAAATTTGAATTCCATGAACAAGAGGTCTGGTTGATTGATTTATAGAAGTTTAAGGAATCGAAAAAAGGAACATCTGAGATCGATCTCTATGATTGAGGTCAATGATCACTGTTCATATCAAGAGATAAATGATTTCCTTTCTCAGGAATATCCGGACAACCAATGTCTCAGGAATGAAACAACTGGTCAAGATGAACAGCATGAATTTCTCTCTAGATTACCTTCATGTCTCAAAGGCAGAGAAGGTTTTGTTGGCATTATCTGTGACTTGAAACAAGCCATAGGGAAACAAGAAAAACTCATTGCTGAATATATTCCACATCGGTCTGCTATAGCACCAGTGCATTGTGACACTTGCTTAGATTGGATAGAACGCTATTACAAGGACATTCCATTGTTGCAGGCACAATTAAAATGTTTGGAATCTCGCAATTATTTACTTGAACAAGAAAAACAAGAGTTGAAAGCATGTACAGAGAGAGATAATAAAAGACCCAAGATAACCGGTAATATAATCATAAAAAATACAACCAACTTCAAAGCCATCATAAATTCGGAACTGTCTGATCTTTCATTTGCTAATTTATAATGGTAAAAATGATTTTGTTTGATTTTGTTTTCATTCTGTTATGAAAAATCCAAATAGGAAGATTTAATTTTGATTTCCTTTGTTAATAATAAGACTAGCTACATAATTTATGATTTTGTAGCTAGTATGTTTCTGAATATTAGTTAGCATTATTTTCTGAATATCAAATTTGTTTTTATATCTACAAGAAATTGATTATTATGATGTCGATTACATGGAGAAAACATATTGGATCATACGTTCTATTAATCAGTAGTTTCTTTCTTTTATGTTGAAAAACATTGTTATTATTTTTACAAACCAACTCGTACAGGAGTGGTTTTCAGTTCAACTATTTTTGTAATACTATCTATTTTTGGGGGATTGAACTCTATCTTGTATGATAAGAGTATGTGAATCCTAAACTATTTTAAATAGTGATCATTGTTAGTAGTGAAGACATATTTGGTGGGGATACATTATGGACATACGATTTTTTTTAAACCATTATGGAGAAGTTGTTCATCATTTGGCTTTAGACCTGTGTGACCCTTACCCCATTATGTTTTTTTTTCCTCCATATTATGAAATGTTATTATGTTTGATGCATATTTAGTCTGGTTATCTTATGGTATTTCATATTATTA
This sequence comes from Picea mariana, assembly GCA_032191745.1. Classification (NCBI taxonomy): domain Eukaryota; kingdom Viridiplantae; phylum Streptophyta; class Pinopsida; order Pinales; family Pinaceae; genus Picea; species Picea mariana. Next base: position 5,618 of record JASDQU010331671.1, on the reverse strand, counting down.
AGTACTTTAATTATTTCTGTAATGTGTTGTTCCTTATTACATCTGTGATCAATCTGGCATTTAATTATTGTTGATTTATGCTATATATTGAATGATGGATTACATGAATGATTTGTATTGAGTTTCCTTTGTTTATAAGTGTTCATTATATTAAGATCACCATATCTATATGTTTATCATTCTGTAGTTATATTCTTTCTCCAATGCATCTTTGATCTTTTTCTGGGAGTATTAGCTTTGTTCTGTTACAGGTTTCCCTCATATGTAGGACAGTTAGGATCTTGAATTGCACAGGCAGATAAATTAAGTTTAGTCGATTAGGTACATGTTAGTTTACTTGTTATTTATTTAAGTGATTTATTAATGAATTAAAAATATCCTGAATTAGAATTGATTGTTTGTCTATTCTTATTTCAATTATATTTGTTTAGCACTCATTAGTTTTAGACTTTTAAATATTTAACAGAAAATAGAAAAATGTATGTGATTCCTTTATCTCTTTTATAAACACTTTCAAAAACATCTATTTCGCAAGATATCCAGTAAATCTTGTAAATTGTATATACATTGTTTATAATCATATGCACAGATTCATGTTTCTATTTTGACACTTAATTATTAAACTTATATTCGTAGTATCGTAGCTTTATATATTAGTTTCATTTCTTTTATTATTTTTAGGATGTTAGTTGGCCAAAAGAGCCATTAAACCCATTGGGTCATTTAATTCCAAACGGCTTGGATTATTTAGACAACCCCGGTCTAGATTTGACCTTCTAGTTGACGGTGTGTCAATTACGCCCGTCAGCAAATGGCGGTAGAAGGAGGGCCTGAAATAAATTTATGGCATGTGGAGGTCGTAAGACTCCCCCACACACTCACACTCATGTTCTAACTCGTAGTCTCTCTGATACGAATGTTACACTTGAAACAAAAACTACCTCAAACGATAACCCTGATATTCCTGTCGAACCAGTGACACCACTCCCTCAAGGGATTGACATCCAAGAAATTGTCCGCTAGTCACTCAAAATAAATGATAGTGCCTTATCCCATATTAGATAGCCTGATAGGAAACTCAATCAACCCCTTGACTTTACAAAAATTCAAGAACAACTTCAAGGTACTGGTCTGCCTGAAAACCCTTTAGGTGGAAATACTACCAATCCCACTGAAACACTCATCACTAGAGCTGGAGGATGTGGTATTCCACCGTCTCCACCTGGTTCTTCTCTATCCTCTTCTGGAGAAGAGTCTTCAGACAAAGGCAGTTCTTCATCAGAATCATCTCATACTTTGACACCACTAACCCCCATGGAAAACCAAAATAGTCTTGCCAGACCTTGGCTCGATCAAGATGTCATGGTTGTACCTGGACCCTAACACCCATTACGTTAAACACCCGGAGAAATGGTTGCCCAAATTTGATCTAGTTTGAAGCAATCAATTGAGGATCACATCAAGAAATTCATTTTATCCATTAGACTCTGGAGTGTTGAACACAAGGATGTCGTATGCATATTATTTCCTTATACTTTAGAGGGAAATTCCTCCACATGGTATTTCGCTCAATAGCTCCAGACCATCGTCTCTTGGGACAAGTTCAAAACTTGTTTTTTGGAAACATTTGGAGATGATAAATCCTCAGAAGTCTTGTTTATGGAACTCTCTATCTTGAAAATGAACCCTAAATAAAAAGTGAAGGACTTTAACGAAAGGTTTCTAACATTAACGAACAAAATCCATGTAGATTCGATGTCCACAGAAAATTTAGTTGTTGCATATTATGATAAGGCCCTACACAAGAACATAGCAATATGGGTTAAAAGGTCTAAGAAGAACACTTTTTTAGAATCCTTTAAGGAGGAAAGACAAATTGAGAAATATATTATTAGCTTAAAAGATAATATTAGTAATGAAACCGAAACAACTTCATCTTCTAAGAAGAAAATAAAAATTCTTACTTGGCCTCCTCAAACAAAAAAACCAACAAGAAACATTAGACTTGGAGAGCTTGCAGAAAGCTTTCCAGAAACTGTCTAATCAGGTTGTTGACTTGAAAATATAATCCGATGAGGCATCCACAAGCAAAGGAATTTTCAAACCTCCTTTTAGAAATCCTTTTCCCCCAAACCGTTCAAACTCGACCACAGCAGGTCTAAATTTCGAAGGTTTACAATATGCTTTGCAAACAATTTTAGAAGCACATGACAATTTTGGTTCTGTTCCTCTTGAAAATTCTGAATATACAGTTGAGGAAGACATACCAGAAGAGGGGGCCTCATCTCCTCATGTTTTCAGTCACTTTTTGGACAGTATCTTCCAAGAAAATTTTGAAACTATCCACCCCTACAATACAAGAAGAAAAACGTAGAATAAACCCGCTCCCAAAATAAGTAAAAATTTATTTCTAAAACAGTGAAAGAAAACTGAAATTAAAATAATCCTAGCATCCCCAATTTTAGAGTATGATTTAATTGAAGATATGAAAAAAATTGAGGGCTAATATTTTTGTTTTTGAACTGCTAAAATTTCCTCTTATTTTGTAGAAAATGCTTCAAAGCATCGCTGGAAATAGTAAAAGGAACGATCTCAACAACAAAATATCAGCAGAAATCGATTCAAGTGCAGCAAAAAATGTCCCAACTAAAAAGACATCTGAACCTCAAGGCAAAAGGGACTTCGAGGAAAAAACTGTAGCGAATGTAGATAAAACTGTTTTAGGGACAACATTAAAACATCAACAGAATTTTGTTATTTCCACACAGAAAAATGTCCCACCTTTTTTATTGACTTTTGAGATTTTTAATAGGAATGTACATAATTGTATGGTTGAATCTAGTGCATCATCAAACACAATGCCTCTGTCTGTATGTCATAAAGTTAATGCAGAAGTAAAACCTTATGATCTTAAAATTATTCTGCTAGATTGAAGAAATGTTAAAGTAATTGGTGAGCTTAAGAATGTGTTGATTAGATTATCACCCAATCCTAAAGTTCATTAGATTATTGATATTATCGTCATTGATATTCCGGAGTTTTATGGCCTGTTTTTAAGCAAAGATTGGTCAGAACATTTGCACGGTTATTTTTCTATAGACTGGTCTTACTTATGGCTTCCTAAAAGTTGACAGCCCGACAAAATCATGATAAATAGAGAATGGTATGTTAAGCATACCGTGACAGCCCTGAACAATCCAAATGAGCCTTTCGTTAAATCCACAAATTCATTTGAAACACAGGGAATGAACACCTTCTTTGGTAATTTCATGACCAAAATCTCCTCTATCATTGATCCAGGACAACAATATGAATTTACAGCCTGTACGTAGACACTGACTTTTCCGAATACAACAAGTACTGCTTATGAACCACAAATCTGGTCTCTATATTTTAATCGATCCAAATCGAAAGAAGGAGCAGGTGTCAGTTGTGTACTCATTGATCCGACAGGTAATAAAACTTGTATTGCCTATCGATTAGATTTTGAATGTACTAACAACACTGCCAAATACAAAGCACTTCTTTAGGGACTTAGTAAAGCATTCGAGATGGACGTACAAAATTTAGTAGTAATTGGTGATTCATAAATCGTAGTCAAACAGGTAAGAAACGCAACACATTGCTTGTCATCACATTTGAAGAGTTACCAAACCGAGGTATGGAGTTTGATGCACAAATTTCTAGCATTTAATATGCATTCCATTCCTAGGATGAGTAATTCAAAAGTTGATTTACTGGCCAATGTTGCTTCCAAATTGTTTCCCACTGAAGGTTTTTCCCCTAATGCGTTTTCGATCGAATTGTTGTTCAGGCTGTCAATTCCAGACAACATCACGAATTGGAGAGTATTCGATGATGACCAGTAGATCATCATCTTTCTGCATATGGAACTCACCTTTCAGGATGCATTCGTTGATGAAGAAACTCATGACGAGAATATCTGAAACTTCACAGTAATATCTGATCCTCGATATCCTGAATGGAAATCCGAGCTAGTAAACTCTATCCCAAGATCTGTTGTGATATTAGGGAAATTTTATGAATTTCATGACAAGTTTAGAGGGGTAGTCAACTGTAAAACTAACAATTCCTCTTTGATCTATGAAACTTTTAATTTAGGAACAAGAGATAATCCTCAAAATATTAGTCTAGGAAAGGGATGTTTCGAGCAAGAAAGATCCGCTTTTATAAGAAAATTTAAAGAATTTAAGGATGTATTTGCCTGGATGTATGATGACTTGAAAAATTTCGATCCAAACATCATACACCATGTAATCCCTATGAAACCCCAAACTCATCATTTTCAACAGAAATTGAGAAAAATGCATCCTAAGTTGGAATCTACTGTTAAAAAGGAACTAAAGAAATTTCTAACTGCAAAGATAATTTTCTGGGTTAGGCACACTCAATGGGTGTCTAATTTTGTCCCTGTAAGAACTTGAAAAGTGGTGAAATTCTACTATGTGTCCATTTTTGTAACCTCAACCGAGCGTCTAAT
>JASDQU010331670.1:11631-24469 GCA_032191745.1 Picea mariana | reverse complement strand
TCTGGTTTAGTCATCCCATTGATCCATCTTGATAAAAAACACCAAAAACATTGAGTTCTTAAGTTACCAAGCACCTCTGGTCTGCAACCACGGAGGGTTTCTTGGAGAGTTAACACACTGATTCTGACTGGGTTGATGATAGCATTGATCACAAGTCCACATCTGGTTACTCACTAAGTCTTGGTTCTGGGCCTATCCATTGGTTGAGCAAGAAGCAAGATGTTATTGATCTATATTCAGATGAGGTAGAGTACATAAGGGTAGTTAACATAACCATTCTGGATATGTGGCTACAACATTTTCTCATTGAGTTGGTCATTTAGTTTCATCGATCGATCGTCATCTGGTGTGACAAATAGAGCACTCTGATGTTCTGTAAATATCCAATTTAGAGGCATCGAAAAAAGAACATTGATATCCACATGCAATACATCCAGTACTTAGTAAACGAGGGGATCATCGACATGTAGTTATGTCCTTCAATATAACAGACTGCATACATCTTCACCAAGACATTCATTGAGTAGAAGTTCCATTCTTTGTGTAACCATCTTAGAGTGAAGGACATAGTTTCTTAGCAACTTTCGTTTCTTCTTTTTACATACATTTTACTTTGACGGGGGGTTTTCCCTCTTTCCTCATTTATTTCAGTGTATCTTTTGTATTTGGGTATCTAACATGGCCTCATTATCAGAACCCATTCTTTATTTTCACCATAATGATGTTTAGGGGGGGCGTTGGAGATACTTCACACACACCTAGGATTTATTTTTACTAAGTGTTTCCCTATGTTTATTAGTCATTATTTAGTCTCCTATAGTTTAGGGAGAATATTCTCTTCAGTTCAAACTTTAGTTTTATTAGTTGAGTGGATTCTAGATGCTACATTGGGATCATCACTAGCTAATGCACATTGTCCTTGGTATTATCACCAGACTAGCGCATTACTCATGATTCCATTATCTCCTCCTCACTTCATCTGTTTCAATCAGTTAACTAAATATGAAGAGATTATTTAACTCGGACTAGGTGGCAGTTCACTCCCATAACTACCTAAGAGACTAGACTAGGTGGCAGTTTACTATCGTAATTGTTGGTGTGTGTCCAGATCACTATAGAACACCACTATGGTGCATTGGATTCTCCTACAGTTCTCATTAGTTGAGTTATACAAAGTATATCATGTGTAAATTATCATTCATTCATTTGGTAAATGAGAATTTTTCCATTCTTTCTCTCCTACTTCTCTTTTCTCATATTTTCTCTGCAAATTGTGTATGTCATTTGCTAGATAGATCTATTATGTGCAATTTCAACACATTTATAGAATGATTAATCGCAACACTAGAAGAGTGTTGTTCCTATTTATTATTTTTGTATTTTTATGTTTGTTCTTGTTCCAAGAAGGTCACATGCAATAGCTCTGAGAAGGAGCTCCTGTGATTATTGTTCTCATTCTGTTTTTATTATTATAAGAGTATTATTCTTGTCTACTGTTTTTTTCCCTTTGTTGTCCTTTTTTTGGGTAGGTCACAAGTGATAACTCTGAGGGAATCTATAGTGACAGTTGCATGAGACAACATATTAGATGGTCTATAGTTTGAGACATGCAGCAGACTATCCAGATAAGAAGCTGTATACACAACCGTGTACATCCATGTACCAAAGAAGAAGAAGATGAAGAAGGGTACTTTTGCAAGATACATTGTATCTCATATGGAGATTGATTTTAAGGAGAAGAAGGCTCCAAAGATGACTGAACAAATCCCTCTAGTGCAGTTGATCACTCTTCAGATCATCAGGAAGAGTTAGTAGAGCCAAAAGGGCCTACCCAGAAACGTTGTAGTAACCAAGAAGAGACCAGCATGGTCCCATGAAACTTTGCAGGATGAAAAATTGATGAGCCATATCATGAGGAGAAAATGACTCTGAAGATTATAAAGACTCAGAGGGAGTCAAGCTTCAGAGAGAGAATGGTGACCCAAATAATTTCAGATTCATATGGAAGAGAGATACATCTTCTGGAACTGACATACATATGCCATGGGTTGAGAAGGATAGATCAAAGATTCAAATACTTCGAGGAGATATGAGATATTATGGGAATATTCCCTTGCTTCAATAGACTTTTCTACAATGACTGAGGAGGAATCCAGTCAGAAGGAATGGGATACATATATTTTCCTTGGTTCCAAGACAAGAAGAGAAGTAAGTGGTGACTTCCAAGTTGATCTACAATATCAAGCATGTTGCATATAAATATCCTAGAGTACAAGTCTGATTTGTTTCCAGAGGATTCTCCTAGCAGGAGGGAGAATACTATGACGAGACACTTGGTATAGTATATTTCTACCAACAAACAGGTAGAAAATATGTTGACCAATCCTTTGTCAGGGATAAGCTTGGAGTGGTCCAAATGTTTTTTTCTCCAGTAGTGAGAGTTATGTGTTCCCCGGTAGAGGGAAGTGATGAGATACCCAGTAGTGGGAGATACTCCAGTGCATGTTGGTACTCCAAAGCAGGCTGGTATGCTACCCCAGCGTAGGTTGGTACTCCAACGCAGGTTGTTATGCTACCCCAGTGCAGGTTGGTACTCCAACACATGATGGTATGCTACCCCAATGCAGGATGGTATGCTACCCCAATGTAGGTTGGTACTCCAATGCAGGCTGGTATGATACCCCAACACAGGTTGGTACTCCAATGAAGGATGGTATGCTACCCAAGCGCAGGTTGGTACTCCAATGTAGGCTGGTATGCTACCCAGCGCAGGTTGGTACTCCAATGCAGGCTGGTATGCTACCCCAACATAGGATGGTATGCTACCCCAACGCAGGTTGGTATGCTACTCCAACTCAAGTTGGTATTTTACCCCAACGCAGGTTGGTATGCTACTCCAACAAAGGCTGGTACACTACTCCAGTGAAAGTGTAGAAATTCCTATGACATATAGATCCATGATTGACAATAGGTCAATGATCGAGGTGTGAAAAAGCATAGAAGCAGTGATGATGATCGTTCCAAGAGGAATACCTTCCTCATTAAGAAGGAGTATTAAATGTTTTAGTGAGATTCTATGTGAGTTGATGAGTTACTAGTTCTGTATGAACTAGATGTTGAACTGTAGTGTCGAAAATGATTCCTAGTTAGAGTGTCGATCAATAGCATCATAGGTTACTATCTGGAGGGCCAACCAGTAGTGTTGGAGGTGTTTCCTAGCTATATGGATAGTGTGCGTCTATGATGGTGATACTTGTTACATGATATGTTTGATCATATGATAGTCTTTATGGATAGGGTGCTGCTACCTGTAGACTAGTTGACAAGACCATGAGAGTGTTTCCCATACCATCTGAGATGGATAGATAAGTTTGAGACCACTACATGAATAAAATATTAGTTAATACCTCCCTAGCTAATAGGGAGCATTGATGTTTTGGTAGCTACGGGAGGTATTAACCTCCATGTGTAACCTATGACTTAGAATAGAATATTTCAGAAGAAATTGAACCATTAAACAGATGTGTGGAAACCCTAGAAGACATGTCATCCTAGTAGAATAAATAATATTATAATATTATCTTCCAAAAATACAAGTCGGCTCCATAGAAAAATGATAAACAAAAAATATAATTACCAAAAAGTCAGGTCATCCCAACCAGAAAAGTCATTGGTCAGATTAATATAAATAGAGGGTGTTTTAGCTCATTTGTACACTCAGTTAGTGCGCAAGTCTTGTGGAGAGTTGTAGTTTCAGCTGCAACTGTAGTTGCAAGGAGGAATAAAGGCGCATGGTCATCTCTTGGTCTTGGTCTCTCTCTTGGTGATATTCTTGCTAGGTATGGCACAAGTTTGAGAGAGAGAGTAGTGTAGTTGCAGTTGTGTATGGTACTTGTTATGTGTATATGGAGACTCTCTCTTGTGCTCTACCCTTGGATAAGGAGCACTCTACTTGTCTTGAGTTTTTGTTGCAATTAGAAACTAGGGTTTATCTATTGGTTCTGGAGTAGGCTTGCCAAAATTATTCTAAGTAAAGGTTAGTGTGTTCGGGGGTGGAAAATGTGAATTCCTATGGTTGGGTGAAAATGATGTGACATTGTCTATGGTTAAATGAGCATACCAAAATTTCAACACGTATAGGTCGTACGGTCTTGTGGCACAATTTTCAAGGAAGAAGTTGGGGACTAGTTGTGGGTGTCTGCAAGTGAGTTTAAATTTTTTTTCTATTTCTACCAAATGTATTACTGTTGTAGCTTTTGTACTTCCTGAAGCATATAATAAATTTCTCTTGGTGGTTTTTCCCTAGTTGATTTCCAAAATATGAGTGTGCACATGTGTTTTGTGATTGTTGTTCATTGTTATTTTCCGTTGTTAGTAGTTTAATAATGTGTGTTTTTTTCTTATGATGTATAGTTGAATGTGGGTCAATACATAACAAAGTTCATTTAAGACAGAAATATGTGTTTACTAAGTGTTTGAAAAAAGTCCTAAGTGAGTTAGAGTTCTTTTTTTGCTAATTTTTCTACACAAAGTTCATTTTAGATGAACCATTCATCATCCATATTGGTTGTTTTTCAGTCATATATTCAGTGAATTTTAGTTTAGAAAGTTTCAAATTGAAAACTACAAATGATACAAGTTTATGCATTAATTATTGTTTCCTTATTGGTATAATTATTCAAACTTGTGATTGATGAGGGGAGTGTTAGACTATGAGTCCCTAAACAATCACAAAGTCTAGGACCACCTTATAACACTAATGACAATATTTATTTATGTTATTTTTTTCATTTTGTTACAATTGAGACTAGAGTAGTGGCACGATCTATCATTCAAAAAATGTACATCTTGTCTTATTAAGGACACAAGGGAGATATATTTGTGTAGATTTAGTTAGTGTTGTAGTTGGCATAAGTGGTCAATGCTACTATCAACTATATTATTGATGCTACCATCAACACTACCATCGATGATAATATTGACTCTACTATCAATGCTAGAATGCTAATAATAACAATGTATATTGTATACCTCTACTTTAGACATAATTTTGGTTATGATGAGGTCATCGTGAATGTTAATATTATCTCTAAAATTGGTGTTTGTATGGACACAATCTTGGTTTCAACTTGTCATCCAAATTGAGTCCAAACTAGAGAAAATACAAAATATATAGCAATTCTATTTTGGACTCAATTTGGATGATGATTTTGGACTCAAATCTCTTTAAAAAGTCTTATATTAATTTGAATTATCCCACACATAATCTATAATTTGCAATAATAATACATGCATTGAAAATGTGGAGACACTACCTCATTGATTAGATATTCGAGATAAGAACAAACTATGACAACTTGAGATATTTGTTCACTCAACCATAATTGAATGTAACACAAGTAATATGGTTGGAGTTTCTCAATGAATGATTTTGATATCAAATGCATAAAGTGAAGATAATAAAGTTGCAAATGCAATTAGTAGAATAAGGTACCAATTGTGATTAATATGTGTGAATGATGTAAAGGAAAGTGTACTTAAATTTCTTTCTAAAGATGAATACTGCCTAAGTATGGATGGAACTGCAAAAGGTAGAAGGAGTATCATTGTACAATTATGAAGGAATTTAACTTGTTAAATATAGACATATAAAAAGCAGAGGTGGAATGTATGTGACCAACTCTATGGATTTGAGATTGTTTATCATGAAAGAGATGCACAATGTTCTATATGGAAAACATCTGGGTAATCATAAAAGTATTACTACATTGAGAAAGTAACATTTATGGTAATGTATGAAAAAGAATGTGACATAATGGTTTTCCAAGTATCGAAAATGTCAAAAAGTTAAAGTAAATATTCACCATCTAGTTAGGTTGTTGCAACCTTTACTGTTTATAGAGTGGAAACAAGAATCAATCATGGTGGGTTTCATCATAGCATTGTCCAAAAAAAAATGAAAATAGCATGATTTCATCATGGTTTTGGTGGATAAGTTTATTAAAGAAATATTTTTTTTATTGTGATCTACTCATAAGAATGTGAATATTGTTACCATATATATGAGAAAAGTAAGCAGCAAGGATTCTCTAGGGATATTTTATCAAGTAGATACATTAAGTTCATATCAAATATCAAGGATAAATGATTTCATGCATTGGGTACATAATTGAACCTCAGTACAACCTACCATTCATATGCAAATAGGAAATACAAGAGCGTTAACGAGGTTATTTAAGACTTATTGTGTATGTATGTAATGGACAATTTGTCCAAGTGGGAAGATTGTCATACATACAATAATTGGGAATGAGTCCATTTGAAGGATTGTATGGCCAAAGATGCAACATCCTAGTGAAATGGGATGATTTGGAAAATACAATTTAAGACTTGGACTAGAATTGTTCAAGAAAATGGAAGTGTAGTTTTCCAAAAGTAAGCAAAACTTGAAGGCAACCTAAGACATGTGGAAGAACTATGTAGACTTAAGAAAAACTTATAGGGAGTTTAATATCAAGGAACATGTATTCTTGAGGATGAATCCCAACAAGATTTTGTTGAAATTAAGGAATTGTGTTAAGTTATCTCCCACATACTATGAGTTTTTTAAATCTTGAGAAAACAAGATTAGTTGTATATAAACTTGAATTCCCTACCAACATGACTACATAGAGTTTATTTCATATTTTATTTTGTAATAAATGTGTGCATGTGTTCTAGATGGATGTCGGTGGCCTTCCACCTATTCCAATTGGCTCATTTTGGTAGTTTTCCAGTTTGGCGGTTTTTTCCCTAGTTTTCGGGTCCCTAACTTGCGGGGTCGTTTTGAGGCCCTAAACAACATTTTTTAGGGCTAGCCACAATCAAAATGGCCTTTGATAAATAGAAAAAAAATGTGTACTCCTCGGATAAACCTTTCCAACGAGATATCATGCGCCTAAAACAGAGATCGTATGCAAAAGTTACGACCCTGGGAAGTTGATGTACTAACTTACCCAAACGGAACCCACATGCCTTTTGCCACTTCATCTCCTAGGGTTAGGTTTTTTGGATGTATAGGGTTTTTTTCATTCATGTCTATTGTAAAAATGCCTTCATATCCTCATTGTAATCATCTTCCTGCGAATGAGCGCAACCGTCACATCTCTTCTCAAAGGTAAGCCGCCACAATTCTAGTAATCTTGTTTCTGCTGCATTTTACAATTTCAGCTTATTTCCTTATTGAATAGAAACCATTTTTGTTGTATATTTGTTATTCTATGTTAAGATATTTTGATAATAATCTATATTCATTTCATTCTACAAATATATTCTGGATCAGTGGTATTAGAGTGGTATGCCCCTTGTCCTTCTTAATGCATGTCCCCAATGAGGTCAGGGTACAATGAATTGGGTCTCGATCTTGTTTCTCTTGAGTAAAAAATATCTCTCACACCCAAACAACCTCTCATGGCAGAATAAAAGAAAGACGAAGGGACAGGAGGTCCCTTCAAAAATTTTCTCTAGGAAGCCCTCATGCAATAGAGGAACGAGATGATGGATAGTTTTGTGCAAATCCTTCGGTGGCTACCAACATGTGACACATCTTCCTCAAACGGAGGTGCCACCCCCTTCAAGGTACAAATCAACTTCGATATTCCTATATTTGAAGTTCATATAGATGCAGATGCGGTAGAAAAATGATTGAATTTGCTAGAAGGATATTTCTCTGTCCATAACTTCTCAAATAGAGAAAATATTACTTTTGCGCTCCTCAAAGCAGTCCCCCATGTCAAAGATTGGTGGGAAACTTTCTGTGAGAAAAAGGAAACAAAGGAACCCTCTTTATTTATAGTCACAATCACCTGGGAGTCCTTTAGAGATTTTTTTAAGGAACAATACTACCGTGTTGGAAGTTATGATGACCTGTACACAAAATGGACCACGTTACGGTAGGAAAGAGACCAAGAGGTGCCCGAGTTCACAAATATATTCAATAACGTGCACACCAAGATGGGTATCAAATATTATGAGCAACATATGGTGCTCAAGTATCGTGACAGTCTACATAGATACATCCATGCTGAAATGGATTTTCTAAACATCTCATCCTTGGGTGTGGCCTACCGATATTTTTTCAAAATCAAGAAGAATCTCAAACTAAAGACGCAACAATTTGGGCCTAGGCAACCCTTACAGTAAAATCCAGAAAAGGGTGGACCCAATCCGCAGAACAAAGGATAGTGCAAAGACAGACTACCTCAGGACAACCAGTCCAGGCCACAAGCAAATAAGGACATCGGAAAGACAAAGAAAGATACCGGGAAGTGGTGTGACTTCCATAAGATCCCCAGACATAACACTGTCGATTTTCACTCGAAGCAGTTGTTGGTGGCTGAGGTGAAAGCCTCTGAATCAGATGTGAGTTCTGAATCTAAGTCAGAACTAGAAAGGGGGAGACAGATTATAGACGCAGAACCCAGTGCTACCATTTCTACCACCAAGCTCCATCATAGTGAACCAGATGAACTAGAGGAAGGTGAGCGCCTTTTTCATTCACAGATGTGCGTGAAGGGTACCCCGTTGCACTTCATCATTGATAGTGGTAGCCAGAAGAACCTCATCTCAGCAGAGGTTTTCAAGTGACTCGACCTGCCGAAAATGCAACACCCACAACCCTACACCATCGGATGGCTCCGCCAAAGAAGTGACATCCACATCAGCCAACGATGTCATCTTTCATATGGCATGAATCCCTTCAAAGATGAGGTATTGTGTGATGTTTTCCTTCTCAAAGTTTGTAATGTTCTTTTGGGCCAACCATATTTATAGAAATGTCATGTTGTATATGAGTCTAGGTTTCACAGTGTTATTATTACTTTGAACAAGAAATTGTATAGGATACCCGAGGCAGTCACACCTAGTGCTATTTTCTTGATCTCTGACAAGCAATGTATAAATTTCATCTCTCAGATAGGGAAATTTATCTTCTTCATGATTCTCTCTCAGAATGAGCCAAAGATCGCAACCACATCCAAGGCCTTTGTGACCAACCTCTCCACATAGGAGAAGAAAGTGGATAAGGTCGTGGAAGAATACTCAAATATATTCTCCTCACATACTGGGATACCTATGCACTATCAGGTCAAGCACCCCATCGATCTGACCCCCAGAGAACCGCTTCCCAATGGGCCAATCTACCATTGTTTTCTATTAGAGAATGAGCAGATCAAACGATAGATCCAATAACTGCTCCACAAGAATCACATTCGTCCCAGCTCATCACCTTACAAGAGCCTAATAATGTTGGTACAGAAGAAAGATGGAACCTGGTGACTCTGCATTGATTACCAATCCTTGAATAAAATCACAGTCATAAACTAGTACCCAATTCCCTCAATCGACATTCTCCTTGATCATCTCATGGGGGTCAAATACTTCAGTAATATTGATCTGAAGTCTAACTACCACTTGGTCCCGATAGAACAAAGAGATATATGGAAGACCTCCTTCAAGTCAAAGGAAGGTATTTTTGAATGGTTGGTCATGCCCTTTTGTTTGAAAAATGCTCCAACCACTTTCATGAGGATGATGGATGATATCCTGCAACCATTCACTAATAATTTTGTAGTGGTGTATCTAGATGACATCTTCATTTACATCAATACTTGGGAAAAACAATTGTAGCATATTCAACAGGTTCTGCACACCCTACAGTAGCACCAACTCTATGCCAACTTGGAAAAATGCTCCTTCAACATGGACAGGGTTCATTACCTGGGCTATATCATTGATCAACATGGTGTACATGTGAATCCAGCCAAAATCCAATTTAGTTGTGACTGGCCAACCCCAACCACACTTACTGAGCTTTAGAGCTTCTTTGGCCTTGCCAATTCCTACCACATGTTTATGTTGGGATTCTCCCATATTGCATGGGCCCTCAGCCAAGTAACCAGGGGTGGTGGTAAGGTGAAATTTGTGTGGGGTCAGTCCCAACAACAAGAATTAGACGATTTGAAGCAACGCTTGCGATCAATCCCAATACGTTCACTACCGGACCTAAAAAAACCCTTTGAGATCGAGACAGATGCTTCAGACTATGCTTTGGGTGTCATTCTCACTCACCATGGCCACCTTGTGGCTCATCATAGTGAGACACTATCAGATGTTTTCCGTAAGTACCCTAATTACAACAAATAAATGTACTCCATCGTTCAAGGTTGCCATCAGTGGAGACATTACATTCTCGGGAAGGAGAAAGTCATCTACACTGATCATAAGCCACTGCAGTTCATGCAGACACAAGGAAAATTGTAGAATGACCACCGTCATAAGTGGTCCATGTACTTTCAACAATTCCACTTCAACATCAAGTATAAAATGGGAAGCACCAACCGTGTCGTTGATTGCCTCAATAAATTGCCAATCGTGACACTCACCACAGTGCTAGACTCTTATGACCATGAGACTTCTAGATGGCCCCAACTCTATGAGACAGACCCAAACTTTTCCACCACCTACCAAATGTTGGGAAAAAATGTAGTTGTCGCTAATTTCCATCTTCAGGACAGTTTTTTGTGTCGTCTGGGCCATATCTACATTCCATCAAGAGAGCGAGCGAAGATGATCTGGGAATCCCACTACATTCTGGTGGCAGGACACTTCATATTTGAAAAGACAGTCGAAATGCTGCAAAAACATTTCTATGACCGAAACTTCAACATGATGTCAGCAAGTATATCAGGTCCTACACTGCCTGTGCGATTTACAAATCAGCCACTAAGAAATGGGGCCTGTACACCCCTCTGCCTACTCCTGATAAGCCATGGGAATCCATCTCAATGGACTACATGTCGGGCCTCTCATCCACCAATAGGGGCAATGACTATGTTTTTGTGGTTGTGGATCACTTTTCTAAGATGGTGATTATGGACGCCTACAAGAAGAGCATCAAAGTAGAGGCCACTTCCAAGATATTCTTTGAATGAGTCTAGGTACATTTTGGAATCCCACAAACCATTGTCTCAGATCAGGACAATCGATTTATCAACACATTCTGGTCAATCCTTGGTCACTGTTGGACACCAAGCTCACCAAATCCATGACCTTCCACCCCCAAACAGATGGTGAAATCGAGGTCGTAAATCGAATGATCGTGCATATCCTGCACATGTAAAATTCCAAGAACCATCACATATGGGATGAGAGTCTCCCCTATGTTCAACATAGCTACAACTGATCCTTGCATAACTCAACCGACTACAACCCCTTTCAAGTGGGTTTGGGATTCCAACCATTGGGTCCCATAGATTTTTCACTACCCCTTACGATCACCTCGGCCAACTCATATCCTACTCCAACTAAATTTGACAAAGCCACTCGGTTCATTGAGTAGATTCAACACATCCGCCAACAATTTTAGGATTTCCTACAAAATTCCAATGACAAGTACATGCAGTGCCATGATCAACATCGAGTGCCACATAAGTTTCAGGTGGGCAACAAAGTTTGGTTTCACTTGCAGAAAGAGCACCTTATAGGACCCCATTGTAAGCTTATCCCACTCTGTTATGGGTCATACACTATCACCAAGCCTGCGGATGATAATTATTTCAAGCTCAACATTCCTCCTTTCCTTGGCTTGCACCCAGTGTTAATGTGGATATCCTTCGACCATATTTCCCACCATTATTGGACACCTCAGAGATAGTAGAACAACTAACACCAACAGAGCTCAACCCCGACTGCATACAACAGGAATCCAGTGATCATATTGTGGAAAAACAGATCAAGGGCACTCGCCAGCAAAGGATCCAACTTTATCGAGTTGTCAAAGTAGGACAAATCCTGCACCAAGGCAAGTGGCTCACCTGGGGACAAATTCAACAGAAAATTCCTCATCTGATCGGGGAACTCAACACAATGGACACCATTGCTTCCTAATGGATTATTATTTATCCAAATGGATGTCGGTGGCATCCCACCTATTCCAACTAGCTCATTTTGGTAGTTTTCCAGTTTGGCAACTTTTTCCCTAGTTTTCAGGTCCCTAACTTGCAGGGTTGTTTTGAGGCCCTAAACAACATTTTTTAGGGCTCACCACAATAAAAATGGCCTTTGATACATAGCAAAAAAATGTGTATTCCTTGGATATACCTTTCCAACGGGATATCGTGCGCCTAAAATGAAGATCGTATGCAAAAGTTATGACCTCAGGAAGTTGATGTACTAACTTGCCCAAACGGGGGGGGGCACATGACCTTTGGCACTTCATCTCCTAGGGTTAGGGTTTTTGGATGTCCATGGTTTTTGAAATTCCTTTTTATTGAAAAAAGGCCTTCAGAGCCTCATTTTAATCATCTTCCTGCAAATGAGCACAACCGTCACATCTCTTCTGAGAGATAAGCCACCACCATTCTAGCAAGTTTGTTTCCGCTGCATTTTACAGTTTCAACTTATTTCCTTATTGAATAGAAACCAATTTTACTGTATATCTTTTATTATATGTTAAGAATATTTTGATAACAATCTATATTCATTTGATTCTACAAATATATTATGGATCAACATGAGTATAATTGTGTGCTTGATTGCATTATGATTCAGGTAGAACTAATATATAGAATTTTTAACCTAACCTTTGTGCATCCTCAACAAGAAGGAAACCTTGCTCTAGAATCAAGGATTCACACAAGTCAAGGTCCAATGGGAACACTACATATTGGATGAAGTCACCTAGGATATGGAGGACACCACGAAGGCCAAGTACCCATTGTGTTCAAGTTGTGAATCACATCGAGACCAATGTTATTCCAAGTGAATTGGAAATGTAATACCCCATTTTGACACATTGTTT
>JASDQU010331670.1:0-11531 GCA_032191745.1 Picea mariana | reverse complement strand
GGGCTCGCCCAAACCACCGAAATTCTCCTTTTTTGCATCCTTTGAATAAACCAAGTATCAAGAAATTTATTGAAATATGAAAATAGAAAACTAGTTGAGCATGCATGTGACCACTAGCTTAGGAAATCCTCTACAAAGTTCAACCGAGAAGACGGTTTGACTTTGGGAGTTAACACAGTGAACCCGATGAGGTCCAATGTAGAGTCTGTTGCATAGTGAATCCCAAAGGTTATGGTGCCTTGTATGTATTGAAGGATATGATTTGCAACCTTCCAATGTAGCTCATACAACTCCTGCATGAACCTGGAGACCGCTCCAACTGCATAAGAGAGGTCTGGTCTGGAGTGTGTGAGATACAAAAAGCTCCCAACTAGTTGTCTGTACAGTGTTATTTCCACAAGTGGAGTGTCCCCTCCATCCTCAAGTCTTACTCCTAATAGGAAAGGAGTCAGGGAAGACTTGTAGTCTGTCATGTGAAATCTCTCAAGGAGATCTTGTGCATACTTAGCATGAGATAGTTTGAATCCTAATGCATCCTGACTGATCTCAAGTCCAAGGAATAAATGTAGTGGACCCATGTCCGTAATCAAGAACCTATCATGCAGAATCCTCTTGATTGCAACAATCGTTGAATTCGAGCAACTGATGATCAACAAATCATCAACATACAAAAATAGGATTAGAAGTGAATCAACCGTCATGAGCATGTAAACATTTGGGTCTAACTTACAACCTACAAATTTCTATGAAAATAGATAGGAGTCCATATATTGGCATACCATTCCCTCGGGGCCTGATTTAGGCCATAAAGAGACTTATTCAGTTGACAAAACAAAGATGAATCATGAACAAATCCTTGGGCCTACTCCATATAGGTCTCCTTAGAGAGATATACGTGAAGAAATGCATTCTTCGCATCCATCTAATGGACTTCCCATCCTTTGGATTCCACAATGGAAAGTGAAAAACATATGGAATTCATCTTCGCTACTGGAGAGAAGGTCTCAACAATATAGTCAATACCGTGCACTTGCTGAAAGCCTTTGGAAACTAGCCTGGCTTTGTATCTGCTAACCTATCCATCCACTGCACTCTTGGTCCTATAGACCCATCTTCACCTAACAAGTTTCCTTCCTGCAAGAATGGGAACCAAATTCGAAGTATGGTTCTCGAGGAGGGATTTGTACTCCTCCTGCGTGGAGGATTCCCAAAGGGGATTTCTAGTAGCCTCTCCATAGGGATGTGGATCTGAAGACTGAACCAAGAAAAGATACATGGGTGCAATTGGTTTAGTGGAGGTGAGTGCAAGAGAAGGCTCCTTGAAATCATATTGAGTTCTCCTAGTATCAGCTGGATCCCCATCAAGATCCCCTGCATCCCGAAGATTAGTCTTGGCCCACTTGGGCCTCGGCTTTGGCTCTGGATCTGCAACTACATCTACATGAATTGAATCTAGATCTGACTATACTGACTCAGTATCTGAATCATATGAATCCTCTGAATTGGAACTATGATCTGAAGAAGATTCAACATGTGCATTCTCATCATCTCTAACAGGTGAAAGAACAAAAGTGTCTGCATGCGGTTGTTGAGGTACATGCAAGTCACTTTCCTCAAATTTGACACTACGCACAATGATGAGCCAGTCTGAGGAAATATCAATGAGTTTGTATCCCTTCACACCATCAGGGTATCCAAAAAAGATACACTCTATGCTCTATGGATCAAGTGTCTTCCTCTTCTCAAAGGGAATCCTGGCCCATGCACTAGAACTGAATATACAGAAGTGGGTCACTTCTAGTTTGAGGCCACTCCAAGTATCGTAGGGGGCCTTATCTTTAACAGATCTATGGGGATATCTGTTTTGAATGTAGTTTGCACAATTAAGTGCTTCATCCCATAATATCTGTGGAAGTGACTTTGGATGTAGCATGCAAGATACCATCTCTTTTAGAGATTTATTTTTCCACTCAAGAATTTTGTTTTGCTGTGGAGTATAAGGAAATATTTGCTACAACTGAATCTCATCCTTGTGACAAAGATTCTCTATCTCATGGTTGACATACTCTCCCCCATTATCTATTCAGAGGAATTTGATTTTCTTTCATGAATGTTTCTCAACAAGGGATTTGAAATCTTTGAGGTGTTGAAAGACCTTTGATTTTTTCCTGAGAAAGAAAATCCATGTGAAGCATGAGAAATCATTAAAAAAAATGAGCACTTACCTTGATTTACTAATTGATTGATGCGAAAAAGGGCCCATGAGGTCACTATGGATCATATCTAAAGGAAAGGAATCCTTTTGAGTCTTTCCTTTGTCGAATTTCTCTTGAGGGTGTTTTCCAAGAACACATCCCTCACAAATTCCTTTGGAGAAGTGGATGTGAGGTAGACCATCAACCATTCCCTTATTTCTAATCTATTTCATATATCTGAAATTTAAATTCCCTAACCTTTCATGACATATCCTACTTCTTTCCATCAACATGGGGAAGAAATATTGCAGAATCTGGTTCAATAAATTCAGAAAATGTGTAGAGTCTGGATTGATGATTTACCTCACTGGTAGAAACCATGGAATTGGTTTGCATGTCATAGATATACATTGCATCAAGTGTGAATATGAATCTCTTTCCGGTGCCCGAGTTTGTCATGTGATACACAGAGAGAAGATTGACAAAAAGTTTGGGAACATGTGGCACATTCTTGAAACTTCCGTTTGTGAGTTTAATTCTTCCTTTGTCGGTGACCTAGACTGAAGAGTTGTCCCCCATCAAAATAGGAGGACCTTTTCATGCATCCAATGAAGAATAGAATTATTTTGTGGCTTCCATGTGGTGTGATGCACCTGAATCTATGATCCAAGCATAGAGATAGGAGTTGATGGAAATCAAAGCATGGATAAAATTGCCTTTCTTGGGATTCTGATCTTCTAGATTCTTCTTCTTGGCACCCTTAGGGATGTGATATTCAAGGTTTTTTTTCTGAAGTATTTGGGCCATTTGATCTATTTGTTTCTGCATACATGTGGATTTTGGATGGAATCCTTTATGGAAGTAAGTGCATTTCTCCCCTTTTCTTCCCTTTCCACCTTTGGATTTGGAGGCATTGTTGAAGGGTTTTTAGTACCCTTCCTTCTTTGGATTTTCATGTTATTTCCTTTTGTCTTTGTCTCTATATTTATGATATCTATGACCTCTACCATATTTCACAATAAGTACATACGCATTTGGGCTTTTTATTTTTCCCATACTGATGAGCTTGTTCTGCTCCTGTGTCAGAGACTCGATAAAGGCCTCAAGAGAGGGCATCGTCCAGATGGCACCATAGGCAAGCCTAACTAAATGAAATGTAGATACAAACACTAAGTATTTTGGACCAATTTTTGAGAGAATGGTAAGAACCATTTGTTTTCCCTCCTTAGATTTATCAACCCTGCGAGCCTTGAGTTGCGACAACAAATCCTTATATTTGGTAAAGAAATCTTGGATATTGTCGAAGGTTTTTGGATCCAAAGTGAGAAATTCCACCTCTAGCATGTGTCTCCTCATATCATCCTATTTTCCAAAAATCCCTTCCATTGTGGTCCATGCTTCATTGGAGGTTTTACAGGAGGATATGTGAAAGAGGAGTTCAAGAGAAATGAGATTGGAAATAGTTCCAAACGCTTCATCCATTCGATTTAGATACTTGGATTTTTCTATGGATCGTGTTGGTTCAATTTCTATGTTCAAGGTTAACCTATATAATCCTCTGCCTCAAATATGCATTATCATTTTCTCCTTCCATGCAAATAAATTGTACAGTGTAAGAATGAATTCTTTTAGAAATTCCATTTTTCGTTGTGTTCAATCTTCGCTATCTACAAAAATAATCTGGTGTGTCTTTTCCCTAGCAATCTGTCTCCTCTAATACCATGTAAATTTTTTGAACCTGCACAAAATAGATCTAGATAGAAAATGACATACACAATTTGCAGAGAAAATATGATAAAAGAGAAGCAGGAGAGAAAGAATGGAAGAATTCTCATTTATCAAATGAATGAATGATAATTTACACATGATATACTCTCTATAACTCAACTAATGCACATTGGAGGAGAATCCAATGCACCATAGTGGTGGTCTAGAGTAATTTGGACACACACCAATAGTTACAGGAGTAAACTACCACCTATTCTAGTCTCTCAGGAAGTTACGAGAGTGAACTACCACCTACTCTGAGTTAACTAGTCTCTTAGTCTTTAGTTAACTGACTGAAACATAGTGAAGTGAGGAGGAGATCAGGGAATCATGAGTAATGCAATAGTATGGTAATAATCCCAAGTACAATTCACATTATCTGGTGATGATCACAATGTTGCATGGTGATACTCCCAATGTAGCATCTAGAATCCACTCAATTGATCAAACTGAAGTTTGAACTGAAGAGAATATTCTTCTAGAGGAATATTCTCCCTAAACTATAGGAGACTGAATAATGACTAATAAACACAGGGAAAACCTTAGGAAAAAGAAATCCTAGGTGTGTGTGAAGTATCTCCAACACATTCCTCCATGGTAACTTGCCTGAAACAAGAAAACAAGAACAAGTATAATATCATTTTTATAAGAACATATCTATGTCAACAAGAATAAAAGAAGACAATCTCATGGTAATCATCATATTATTACCAAGGTGACCTACCTGGAAGAAAAACAAGAAGTATCTCCTAGAGGAGATGTTAGTTCATCTTGCAAGCATTTATATCAATATTACTCGCATCCTGCCAAGTATTCATTGTATTTAGTAGTAAGAGAACCTTTCAAGGATTGTTGTAACAATTATCAAACTTGATATGTGGAAATTGGAAACTTATTAATTTAATCAAACCTGGAACTTGAAGTCTTATCTTCAAGAATGAGTGTTGTTGATTTTCTTTCAAGTCTCCTTCACTCAAGATGATAAGTATTCTCTTCAACATGTCCCTTGTACTTAAGACAATATGATTTCTAGACAAAAATCTGAGTTAGAGAATATAGTGCAAATAAACTCTAAAGTCTCAACCTTAATCAATCTAATAATTTGACTAAAGTTAGTTTCTAACTTTAACTTTGAATAGAGGTTAGTGTGATAATCATAACTTCAATAGTTCAAAATACAAATATATGTTCATAAGGTCACAATAATGTTGTAATAGCTAGAGGCATATGAAAACAATCAAACCTAGAGTGTGTTGTTCCTCTAAATGTGTTGGATCTAAGATTCTTCTGGATCTACAATTGTTGCTTGGACTAGAGATCCCTTCTCCTGCAATCACACTCAAAATAGTGATACAGTTTAAACATATATAAGTACATGCCTCTGGAAACAACGAAAGACAACGGTAGACAGTGGCACCATCCAAGAGCAACGACAAGCAATGATGAAACCTAAAACTTCAAAGTGCTCCAACTTGCAATCTAAAGGTAACTGGAGATGTGTTAGGGTAAGGTGCACTAGAACAACCAAATATTAGGACCAACATTTCATAGAAACTTTACTACAACTGGTGATGGTGTTGCAATTAGTGTTGCAACTGGTACTGCAACTGGTGCTGCAACTGGCACTACAACTAGGGTTGCAACTGACACAAAGGAACTGGCACTGCAAACCCAGGGTTTTTATGAGGAAACCCTAATATCTCAACTTCAAAAATTTGCAGATCTGATCCGAGGAAGAGATGTTCCCTAATTAGGCGACCTTCTTAGTGAGTTAAGTAAGTGCTCAATGAGCTTGACAATGGGGGAAACTAAGGAAATTCCTTCCAGGGATTAGACTGTTATGAAGGAAACTAGCTCTGATACCATGTTGAAATTTTGGTATGCTCGTTTAACCATAGACAATGTCACATCATTGTCACCCAACCATAGGCATTCACATATGCCACCCTCGATCACACTAAACTTTACTTAGAATAATTCTGACAAGCCTACTCTAGAACCAATAGATAAACCCTAGTTTCTAACTGTAACAACACCTCAAGACAAGTAGAGTGCTCCTTTTCCAAGGACAGTGCACAAGAGAGAGAGTCTCCATATCCACAGAACAAGTACTATACATAATTGCAGCAGCTGCAACTGCACTACTCTCTCTCTCAAACTTTCACCATACTTAGCAAGAATACCACTGAGAATATCACCAAGAGAGAGACCAATACCAAGAGATGACCATGTTTCCTTATTTCTCCTTGCAACTACATTTGCAGCTATAACTTCATCTCTCCACAAGACTTGTGCACTAACTGAGTGTAGAAATGAGCTAAAACAACGTCTATTTATATTAATCTATCTAGTGAATTTTTTGGCTGTGTCGACCTGACTTTATGGTAATTATATTTTTTATTTATCTTTTTCTTGTGGAGCCAACTTGTACTCCTAGAATATAATATTCTAGTATTATTTATTATGCTAGGCCTACTTGTATTCTAGGGTTTCCACACATCTATTTAATGGTTCACTTGCTTCTGGAATATTCTATTATAATTCATAGATTACACATGGAGGTTAATACCTCCTGAAACTACCAAAAAATAGATAGTACGACCCAGCTGAGAACCAACACCTTGAAAACAGTGCCAACCTTTTGTTGTACGACTGATCTGCAGCAAGAAAAACCCACAAGTTTCCTCAAAAATATTTCCACAAGATGCCTCAATTTTTATGCCTTCCTTTTTTATATATGATCTGTATGGATCCATACAATACGACCTCTCACTTAGATATACACTTCAACAACTTTCAAACATAAATTTGTCTTGGGATTTTCACCCAAACTCTCTGGGAATCAATGCCAAATATGATACATACACTTTCCTTCCATCCCTCTCTCAAATTTCTCTTGACTTTTCTTTCACACTACCCTAGGATTACTCTTATAATTTGAAAATGACTTTTCACCTTCCCTATCCCTAAATCCAATGGCCAATATCTAATCTTTCCTTTACAAGATCAAGGGACATGATTCATTCCCTCCAAAATAAACCACTTAAATTTTCTAAAGTTATTTTCACTTTATGACATAAGTGCATTTTATGACATAAAGTCACTTTAATAAAATAATAGAAGGTCACTTTACAAAAAGTCACTTTAACATAAGAGACACTGTATTACAACTTTAGAAAACACCTATGACAAAGTCAAGTGCCTAGTAGTGCAAATGCAAGGTCACTTCCGCATATAGGTCAAAACATGCGGAGTACCTCCTGAGTTATAAAAGATAACACTTTGAAAGAGATAGAAATTTCTGGAAGTGAACAACTACCATCTTTGAACATTCTCCAATTAGTTGACAAATTGATCATTTTCCAAGTAATTTGGCTAGAAGAAACTAGCGTCTTCTTCTAATCGGTGAACAAATAGGATCACCATTTTGTTATCAATGAAAAATAGGAACATTGAATCTCTCTATGAATTTAGACAAAATTAGTTGTCGAACAACATCCCAATGAATAGTTGAAAAGAAATGAGAGGATTCTATATCCCATGTTAGATATTCATAAATAAGTTGATTTGAAGAGATTTATTTGAAGTTGACTAAATTGTTGATAGCCTATAGAGGAAGCTAGTTTCTATGTTGTAATTTCCAAAGTTTGATTGAATCTTGATTGATAGGATTTTGAAACTTGAATCATTTTATCATAATTGATATTCCCCCTATCAGGTGCAAGGTGAGAAACATGTGGAAGGGATCCAATCTTGAGATTTTGGATTCTTTTGTTCTTCAATGGTTCATCACTGTATCTGGTGGTTTTGTTGGTTGACCACTAACAATTTTGACTTGTTTAATGTGGTGGTTTTGGCTTACAACTAACAATTTTTATTTCATCAATGTACTCCCCCCCTTTAGGTGCAAGAGAGTATCTTGTTATTTTATCAATGTACTTCTCCCCTTGAGGTGTAGAGAGTACCACCTTTGACTCATGTTTCAATTAAAAAAAATGTAGTATTAAGCCCTAATCATGCCCAAAATCTTCATCTTAAACAACTATTTGAAAGCCTTTTTCTTTTTTGATTTGTTCATGCAAAAGTGTCTTTACCTATCTTTCAACTAGATGGTAAGACTTATGCAATGTCTTGACTTTTTCATTTTATCGCCAAAAAATTATTGAACCATAATGAACTATTTTTTTTTTAGCCTTCTTCCTCATTTTACATTTATATGACTAATGTTTTTTCTTCCCACAATGAAGACAAAGATGGAGATCAAAACATTGATTATCCATGTGACCAACTCAATGACAATGTTGGCACTTAGGATTCTAATGTTGAACTAAAACAAATGAAGTGGAATCTCCTTGAAGAAATCCTACACTATAGAAGTGGATTGGTTTGGGATATTTAGGAATATGAAAGGTAACTTCTTTATCATATTTGAGTCTTTTTCTATTTTTGTTGTCATAGATTTCTTCCCAATATTTGATGATAAGATTGGAAATATCATTATATCCTTAATGTTCTTCTATGCATTCATGACAATTGTCTTTTGAAACTTTGAAAAAAAAGGTTCATTTGTATTGACATTACTTACGGTATCACTCATTTTGCCTTTTTGTGACTCGTCTTCAATAAGATATTTTTTTTCCAGGTTACAAATCCTGGGGAAAACCCCTGAGTACTTCCCCTCATTTCGAAAATGGTACCCAGGGTAAACCCTAGAATATTTAGGGCACAAGGCCAATAAATAATAGGACTTGAAGCCATTACAACAATATACTCGTTATGATATCAACATGTCACTTGTGAGAATTGAACCCAGGGGGGAGGATAACAATCATTCCTCCCAACCACCCAAGCTAAACCCAACTGACAATAAGACTTATCTTCATCAATTCATTATATTATTCCATCTCACGACTAGTTAAAGAATCATCAACCATGTTTGTTGTTTCCTTTGTATTAGCCTTTAGGTAATATACATCACAAGTAATATCAATCATTTGTGTGTGATCATGTGTTGCACATGTTTCATCAACCGTGTTCTCAATTTGTTGCTCATTTTCTATTAATTTTAATTTAAGTGCTTCAATCAATTTATTTTTAGATCAATTTGATTGTGAATATAAATAAATCAATTGTCCAGTTCATGTAAGGAGTCCTATAGTTCTTTGATTTATAGATTGATTTTTTGCAAACACTTTTCTCCTTTACTCATTTTAGATTTTGCATGCTTGTTTGTATTTGTTTCTTTTATATCACACTAACTTGCTAGTTGTTAACCTTAAGGTGTTGGGTACTACCAATCATGCACCCCAAAGTAAGAATTTTTTACAATGATTTTGACTTTGAAAATGAGCTCCTTATTGAATTTTAGTTATGTCCTTATGACAATTTTTACAATTATCTTTGAAATGAAAAACACTTGATGGACTTGAAAGGGTTTCATACAATTTTTCCTTTGTACAATTCATTAACTTATCTTTCTTCTTCAATTTTTACAATTCAATGATTCAACATAAAAATACTATTGATATTGACATGCATCAATTGAATCTTTAACAATGTTTCAGGAAACTCTTAGCCTTCTTGTTACATGCTTTAAATGATCAAGACTTTTATGCCTTATTACTTGACCAAGACCCCCCTACTCTCCCTTGGGGTTGCTCGACCTCTTGGTCAAGGATCGATAAATATTCTTGAGTTGAATCAGCTCCCCGAGACCTTGGTGGTCTCAAAATCAAATGAACACAGGCCCTGTTATCACCCTCATGGTTTTCACGGTCACGATCTGGTCGTTACCGATTTTTCTGTTGATCGACGATTCACATAAATTGTGGGCTTTCAACATGCTCTCTCTTTATCAGAGAGCTCTATCCCCTCAATATGAAAAGTTCTCACTCAAATCTCCTTAAAATCATGGTCATTGATCCCCTATCCCGACAAGATCAACGACGCGAGTGAATAGTGGTCCTTGAACTAGCATGTCCACTAATTTTTCCTCCTCTCGCCACAATGATTCCTCACCGTCGATTTTCCTATTCTCAGATCGATGATCATCCGCAGGTCCTACTCTCTTAGCACCCTTTTCCGAATCTCACACTAATAGGTGCTAGCTCCTTCCTTGCCTATGACCTTGGGCTATGACCCAGGGCTTAACCTCCTGGTGTTGCGCAACTTCAGAACCTTTAGCCAGGACCAAATCAACGGTCCTCGTCCTCCTTCAAGATCAACAATCAAGATTCACTTCAGGACTTCATGCTTTGAGAGTTCGACACTTTCGACCTCCACTTTCCCCTAGAGTACTTTGTACCTGAAGCTCCAAATTAGGTGCCACACGTCCACCTCAAATCAATGGCTGTAGTCCACTTCAAGACTTTGACCTTCAGAAGTCTCAACTTTCCCCACTTGCTTCCGCCCGGAACGCTTTCACCCAGATTTTACGATTCATCGACACATGTCCTCCCATAGATTGACGATTATGATTGGCTTCAACTCTTCGAGCTTTAGGAGTTTTAAAATCTCTGCACTTGCTTCCTCCTAAAGTACTTCCACCCAAAGTGCAAAATTTGCTAACACATACCTACCACAAATCAATGACCACAAGCCTCTTCGTCTATTTAGGCTTCGAGAGTTTCAACTCTCCACCTTCGCTTTCTCCTAGAGCACTTCCACTCGAAGTACATGATCTGATGACGTGTGTCCTTCCAAATTTGACAAACACGATCCACTCCAGCTCTTTGGGGTTCAGGAGTTTCAAAATCTTGTGCACTTGTTCCTCCCAGAGTAGTTTCACTTGAAGACGACAGATTTACACCATGCGTCCCTCTTCAACGAATGATTGCGATCTACTTCGGCCTTCAGGACTTCGACGATTTCAATTTCTCCTTGTCCACAAAACTTCCAAAGTGATTTTGCTCCGGAGTTGTGGATCTTACACCACCTGTCCCTCTGGATGATGGATGGTCCCTAGCCTCTTCGGGACTTCGACGAATCCTCACTCCTATGTGTATGCAGAGACTTAAAACTCATGCACTTTTCCCAAATCCAATGATCTGGAACGATCCCACTCCCTTTTGGACAGATCTTAGCCGATGACTCGTGAAACCTTCAGAGCTTCACTCCCTTTGAATATTTCTCCCCGCTATCTCTCTTGAGATTTATCTCTCGAACCCTTTAACTCTTCAAAGGGCTTACTCCGACACTTAGTCAAACTTCCAATCTGTGCACTCCTTGCAACAAATTATTACGCAAGACTTAACTTCTTGCGGGTGACTGTGCACACCTTGCAACAGTCCCTTTGCACTCTTTGCAATGGAAGTTTCACGCTATCTCTTCTGATCTTCTGAGTCAAAATTGACTTCGTCAATGCACTCCTTGCAGACTATATGACCACCTTGCATGAACTCAACAAAGATAAATTATTTGAAACTTATTCCAATATTTCACACTATCATATGATCAACAACATAACTCATTCATTCATGAAAACAAAAAAGAGCAAGGAAAATGTAAACAGTAGCAACACCATGCATTGGGTCAATATCCCTCTGTTATATTCCTTCAAATGTAAATCGC
>JASDQU010331668.1:1805-12838 GCA_032191745.1 Picea mariana | reverse complement strand
TCCTCCAGGACCATGCTCAGGTCATTCCTGCTCTCGGTACTCCATGTCTAGGACCATGTGGGCCTCGAGACATGATCTCCTAGTTATCCCTGGATATCGGGGATAACAGGATGCATCAATCTCAATCTAGAACGGTTGTTGTATATCGGGTAAGGAGTGTATTGGAGCTGAGCACAAGTGATGATTCAGATCATCAAATGCTCATTTTTGTGCCTTCCCCCATGCGAACGTTTCCCTGCCAACACCCTTGGTTACTTGGTTGAGGGCCCATGCAATATGGGAGAATCCCAACATGAACCATTGGTAGAAGTTGGCAAGTCCCAAGAAGCTTCTAAGATTGATTAGTGTGGTCGGGGCTGGTCAATCACAGATGACTTGGATCTTAGCTGGATCCACATGTACCCCATTCTCATCAACACTGTAGCCCAAGTATTGGACCTTGTTCATGCCAAATGAGCTTTTTTCCAAGTTGGAATATAGCTTGTGCTATCGTAGAGTGCTCAAAACCCGTTGAATATGTTGCATGTGATCCTTCCAAGTTATCTTGAAGATGAGGATGCCATCCAGATATACCACCACAAAAGCGTTGGTGAAGGGTCTCAATACATCATCCATCAACCTCATGAAAGTGGTTGGTGCATTTGTTAAGCCAAAGGGCATGACCAACCATTCGAAGAGACCTTCTTTAGATTTGAAAGTTGTCTTCCATACATCAGTCGATTCGATGGGAACCTGGTGGTAGCCAGAATTTAGGTCAATATTGTTGAAGAAATTTTCCCCCTTGATTTGGTCAAGAAGGTCATCAATTCAGGGAATTGGGTATCAATTCATGATGATTATTTTGTTTAATGCTCTGTAATCAATGCAGAGCCACCAAGTCCTGTCTTTCTTCTGCACCAATACAATCGGGCTTACGCAAGGGGAGGAGTTAGGTTTTATGTGCCCCTTTTGAAGCAACTCTTGGATCTTACGCTTCATTTCATCATTTTCCATCAACAAGCAGTGATATATTGATCCATTAGGCAGTGGTGTGCCAAGGGTTAGATCAATTGGATGCTTGACTTGGCAGTGTGTCAGTACCCTGATGGGTGAGGAGAGGATGTCTCTGTACTCTTCCATGATCCCATCCACTTGCTTCTACTACAAAGAGAGGATATGTGGAGAGGCCACAAATGTGGTGATGACCTTCTTCTTACTATGAGCATGGATCACAAAGAAGATGGATTTCCCAGTCTATGAAATGACATTACTACATTTCTTAGAAAAGATTAAAGAAATAACATTAGGTAGCGCTACCTCTGGTATCCTATACAATTGTCTACCCAAAGTAATAATAACACTGTGGGGTCTAGACTCATACATAGCATGTCACTTCCACAAATATGGTTGTCCTAAAAGAACATCACAAACTTCAAGGGGAGAGATATCACACAATACCTCGTCATTGAAGGGCTTGATATCATAGGGTAGACGACATTGTTGGCTGACACGAAGATCTCTTCCTTAGCGAAGCCAACCAAAGGTGTAGGGATGCGGGTACGGTGTCATCGGTAGGTCTAGTGGCTTGATGAACTCTACTGAGATCAGGTTCTTTTGAGTGCCTCTATCAACAATGAAATGAAGTGGAGCCCCCTTTACCCACATCTTTGAGTGAAAGAGGTGTCCCCCTTCCTCTGGTTCTTCTGGTTCGCTTGGTTGGACTTTGGTGGTAGCGACAGTGGCATTGGGTTAAACATTGATAATATGCTTCCCTCCTTCTGGATTTTATTCGAAGTCAGAATCTGCCTCTGACTCGAAAGATTTAAGCTCGCCCACCAGTGACTGCTTGGAGCGACATTCTTCGGTGTTGTGCCAATTTCATGGTATTCACGCCACTTTCTTGTGTCCTTCGAATTCTCATTACCCTTCTTGTGTTGCGTCTTGGAATGGTTGTACTGAGAGTGGCCATGTTTTCTCTGTCCTTTGTTTTGTGGGTTGGGGCTATCTTTTCCCTGCTTCGGCTGTGAGGAGTTTGCAGATCCAAACTCTCGCCTCTTCTGCTTAAATTTCTGCTCAATCTTGACAACATATCTATAAGCTGCACCTAATGATGCGATGTCCAGAAACTCCATTTCTATTTGAATGTATCTATGCAGATAGTCATGGTATTTGAGCACCATGTGTTTTTCAGAGTCTTTGATACCCAATTTGGTGCACAGGGTATGGAAACTATTGGTGAAATCTGGTACTCTCTAGTATCTTTCCTAACACAGCGTGGTCCATCTTTTGTACTGGTCCTCGTAGCTTCTAATAGGGTAGTACTATTCTTTAATGAAATACCTGAAGGAATCCCATGCAGGAGAGACTGAAAATATTGTAGATTCCTCTATGGTCCTTTGCTCAGAGTAAATATCCCACTAGTCCTTAACATGGGGGACACCCTTGAGGAGTGCAAAAGTAATATTTTCCCTGTTGGAAAAATTGTAGACCGAAAAGTACCCTTCGAGCAGATTCAACCATTTATCTACAACATCTGCATCTATCAATCGTTCAAATAATGGAATATCAAAATTTACTTGTACCTTGAAGGGGGTTGCATGGCCTCTTGATGAAGATGTGTCTCATGTGGGCAGTCGTTGAAGGATCTGTGCAAAGTTGTCCATCATTTCGTTCCTTTTTCGCACAAGGGATTCCTCTAGCAACATTTTAAAAGGATCTTTTGCTCCATCATATTTATTCTCATCTGCATGGGTTGTTGTCAGGTTCAGTGCGAGCGATATTGAAAAGGTTTGATTAGTTCAAGTCCCAACTTCTTGTACCCGAATCTTTTCGGGGACATGCACAGAAAAAAAATGAAGAGAAGACCACTCTGATACCACTGATTCAGATTTATGAGCAGAACGAAATGAATTACATAATGAATACAATAACACAGAGATACAGAGAACAACAACAAATATCTAGTGAACAATAACTTCTATTGAATAAACAAAATAGGTTGAAACTGTAAAACTGCATAACTGAAAACAACTTGCTAGAATGGTGGTAGCTATCTCTGAGAAGAGATGTGGCTACTACGTGCCTTCGTCTGAACAAAATGATTACAATGAAGCTACATAGGCCTTTTTAACATTACTCATGAATTTCAAAACACTATACACCCAAAAACTTAACCCTAGGAGATGAAGTGCCAAAAGTTATGTGGGCCCTGATGGGTAAGTTGGTACCTCAACTTTCCAGGGTCGTAACTTTTGCATACAACCGTTGTTTTAGACGCGTGAGATCCCGCTGGAAAGGTATTTTCAAGAGCTACACATTATGCCATCAAAATATAACTTCATCTACAATTTGATTGTGGCAAGCCAAAAAAACATTGTTTGGGGCCCCAAAATGGCCCTGGAAGTACAAAATGATGTACTGACATGAAAAATTCCAAAATAAGCCAGTTGGATTAGGTGGGTGGCCACCAATATCCACCTGGAAGCTATGCAAGGCTTCATATAGCCCCAAAATTATGGAACCCACAATTACAAAGAATTACAGAAGAACGTGTTGAACTAAAAATTGTCAAGAGAAATTGGTTGGTATAGGTGGGTGGCCACCAATATCCACCTAGATCAATTTCCCACTAGGTTAAAGCATGCCCCTCTAACTTCAATCTATCAAATGCAATCTTCTACCTTTCATCTATATGGTGAAGGCTAAAATAAAATTCTAGTTGTTGTAACCAATGATTCAATTTTAATGCATCGATCTCACCTTGGTATGGATTTATGTCCACTTTTAATTCCATATTGAATAGGGACTATGAAGGGTTAACGACACTTGAAATTGGATGCCCTTTCTTGGATTCTTTCCTCAAATCGTTTCCTGAGTCTTTCTGATATTATGATTTCCCCTCTTATCTGATCTTTGAGTTAGAGCCTCCATAATATATGAACGGTTCGAGATTTATTACTATAGCTTCAATGAGGAGGTTCATATTGCGACTAATGTTGACAACTTGCACTTCCAACTTCTCAAATATCTCTTATGTTGTATCTTGAGGGTTATTATGAACATAATCGTTTGCTATGGCTAGAGTTTTCGTGACTTATCTTTAAGCCAATTCCTGGATCCTACAACTTCCCACAAATACCCAAAAGAAAAACCTACTCTGATACCAATATGATCTCTAAACGGCCATGGATATTCCACTGGAACAGTTCATCAAAATAGATCTAATAAAATACTGAAATTTTTACTATTAAGGTTATTTTTTCCTTTAGATCTCTAGAATATTTAGTTACCGATTTTCTACTTATGCATGAAATAGATCAAATGCGGAAAATAGAGAATACTAAAATACTATCACACCATCCACACATAAACACAAGATATGTCCCGGGAAACCTAATACGAGAGAAAAAATAGCTAGAAGGAGAGGCTGCTCTACTCTCTTTTATATGGTATATAAATGATGTAAGTACAAAAAGAGAGGCACTCTCTATGGAGTTATCTTTGACTTGTGGCTTGTATGATTGCTACAAAATCTCTCCTCCTATATTATGCTCACACAATACCACTCTCAGATATTTTTCTCATCTATGGAACAAGATACAATGGAAAATAATGGAAACCCTTGTCCTCCTAGTGGCCCGGTCTTTAACATATCCCAATAGCCATATAGGGGTAGGTTTTTGACTTCCTCAACCCTAAATTATGATAAGGTTTTGAAGCTTCTATAATATTCTTGAAATTACATACGTGGCTAGCCCCCATATGCATAAGTAACAAGGGATGATGTGGTACCGTTGGAAAGGTATCGATGTGTATAATAACATCACATGGTATGAGATGTGTTGGGAAAGTTTTAAACCCCAAGAAATATGTTTGATGCCTCAAAATGACCCCAGAAGATTTTGGACCCCGATTTTCCAAACTAGGACCTGCCACTAAAATGGTCCTACAAGTTGATTCCTCCAATTTTTTCCACTCTGAAAGAATCGAGATGAATGACAAACAATATATTGATCCAATCTAAATCAATCGATAAACTTAAGTTCTATGTTATCTCCCATGTAACTTTATGTTATAAACTTAAACTGCATGTTATTTTCCATGGAATGTTATGCTATATTCAATTATTGTTATCCTCTTTCACATGTGATGTTAGCATTTTATGTGAACAATTCAAAGAATACTATTAATTAATTTCCATTTGATGTTTAAATTTATGATAATTGTTGTTTTAGTATACGAAAATATAATGTAGAAAATATCACATCAATGAAAACTATTAAATATCAGTAGCTAACAAAAGTATTGGTTATGCACTATGGATGTAATAAAAGATATATTTTAATATTATAATTTGAATGGCATATTAACCAACCAAAAAAATCTCTTCTAAGAGTACTCTTGTGCCACAATCACTGAAGTGATAAGGATTTCAAACTCTTTTCTTAGTTTTGTAAGAAATGAAAACAATTTCTAATTGATGAAAGAAGTTGGGAAAGATGGATTGCTCCAAACATTACAGAGATTCCAAATGGACAAAATCCCAGGGTTAGATGACCTATCCGTGGAATTTTTCTAGGATATTATGAATTCATTGAAGGAGACTTAAGAAGGGTTGTGGAGTCTACTAGAAAAAAAGGAAAAATGCTTGGGGCTTAATTGCTTTGATCCCAAAAGAGGATAACCCGACTACTTATGAAAACTTTTGGTCAATATCCTTATGAAATTGTATCTAGAAAATATTTTCAAAGGTCATATCAAGAAGGCTCAAAAATACCTTTTCAAAAGAAATCTCAGGTGATCAATCTGGGTTTCTAGAAGGATGATAAATCCATAAGGAAACAGGGATAACACAGGAAATCATACACTCGATTAAGACCAAAAATAAAATATTGATGGTACTTGAAGTGGACCTCTCTAGGGCCTATGACAGAGTGAGTTGGATTACCTAATATTAATCCTTATTCACTTAGGTTTTTGTCATAACTTTGTGGTATGGGTGATGAGATGCATATCCTATGTATCATTTGTTGTCCTAATTAATGGGGAAACATCCCCTTTCTTCATACCAAGTAGGGGTGTTAGAAAAGGATGCCCCCTCTCCCCTCTCCTATCCTTGCTAATAGAGAAATGGATAAATAGATTATTAAAAGAGGCATATTAACCAATCAAAAAAATGTCTTCTAAGAATACTCTTGTGCCACAATTACTGAAGTGA
Source organism: Picea mariana (assembly GCA_032191745.1). Classification (NCBI taxonomy): domain Eukaryota; kingdom Viridiplantae; phylum Streptophyta; class Pinopsida; order Pinales; family Pinaceae; genus Picea; species Picea mariana. The sequence goes on along the minus strand of JASDQU010331668.1, from coordinate 6,642 downwards.
TAAGGATCTCAAACTCTTTTCCTAGTTTTGTAAGAAATGAAGAAAATTTGTAATTGATTAAAGAAGTTGGGAAAGATGGATTGCTCCAAACATTACAAATATTCCAAATGGACAAAATCCCAAGGCTAGATGACCTACCTATGGATTTTTTTCTAGGATATTATGAATTCATTGAAGGAGACTTAATAAGGGTGGTGGATTCTACTAGAAAAAAAAAGAAAAATGATTGGGGCTTAATTTCTCTGCTCCAAAAAGAGGATAACCATGTTGGACATATGCCAAAGAATTTCCTCATGCGGTCACAAGCACATGCATGCAACTATGTTAATGCACATGCATGCAATCTATTTATGAATTGTTCATGTAACTATGTGGTTTATTCATGATCAGTCTATGTAACTGAGTGATAGATGTTATATATATGATCATACCCATAGAGGTGTGAGTGCAATGTGTAGTGAGTGTGTGAGAGAAAGACGCAATACTGAGGTGTTGTGTGAATGAGAGGAGAGGATGGTTATATCCCTAAGTTGGCTATTGGTATCCGAACGTAGAATTGAAAGGTCTAAGAGTAAAGGAAAAGAGAACCCAGTCGCTTAGTATCAAAGCAGGTGTGTCGAGCTGAACGAATCTCCATGAGTCTATGAAATTCATTGGACGAGATATGGCATGCTGAAGAAAGAAATATCAACCAATTCCATGTTGTAAAGGTGAGTTTCTATTGAAACTTGCACATGAAGATCCGTGTGTCATGCGCTAAGGACAAATTCGTGCAGAGGGTGATATATGTTGGAGTAGGCTAACTCGGGAGCAATCTTCCCTCTCAAGTAGATTTACGGCAGTCCCTTTCCGATGACCCCCGGCGTGTGCACTATCCCTCAGACCCTCTGCCACGTAGAGTACATTGCCAGCATCATCGTATCTTTCACCTGCCGAGTTAACCGTCGTATCTTGCACCTATCAATTAAATCTCCATCCATTATGAATTATTAACTCCCTACATTAATTCACCACCAAACATTCACGCCTTTGACCCTGTGTCCTCCAACGTAGCATACACACCAGCGCATACCCTTCATACCCTTCATTCAACTAGAGCTTGGAGCTAGCACACGGTAAGCCAAGCCACACCAGTGCTTCATTCACCCTTCATTCGACCAGAGCGTGGTGCAAGCTTCACGGTAAGCCATCTATGCTTGATAATTTCTTAGTAGGACATTTGAATTCAAGCATAATGCTGAGATTTGGGGAAGATTGCTACTCGGGAGGGAAGATTTCTCCCAAGTTAGCCTACTCCCCAGTAAATATTGCTTCTGGAAATGACAACACATGCCCATGCTCCTTTGCATTAGATGTTATATCCTCCTTTGCATTTTCATCCTGCTTCACCTCTGAAAACTGCATCAATGGCAAGTGACAGACTGAGTGCTTTTCCAGACAACTTACTCTCCTCTAACATTTTTTCAAAAATCTCTTTAACAGATGCAATGCACTGTTCTGTTTTATCTAGTAGATGGCGATACCTCTGCACTTTATTAACCCATCTCAAATTTACCAGCGAATGTTTCGCTGAAGGAGAAACAACAAAACAGGCAATTAATAGTGTCCTGTTCTTTCATTCTACTCAGATTGAAAGTTTTGAACTTTCAGTTTCCATGGGTGATATTGACAGAGAGAACATTGGTAAATTTTTTCAGAAATGGGTTCAATGCGCATCTTCGAAAAGAGTGAAACAAATTGCTCTCAACAATATTTTGACTGGTAGTTTCTTGGATGTTCCAACTTCTCTATTTTCTTGCGAATGCCTAACATTATTGAAGCTCGAGTGGTTTTTATTTATACGACTACCCCCTTACTTCAGCGGTTTCAGACACCTTGTGACCTGTTCCTTGTCATTCATCTATACAAATGATGATATACTTGACCGTTTCGTATCAAAATGCCCTCTTCTTGAAAATTTGACTGTTCAACACTGTACAGGGCTAAGAAATGTGAAAATTTTTGCAGTAACCTTTATTTTTCTCTCGGTAGTTTTGCAGTAATGTTGATTGTTGCCTAGAAAATACTATTCCTGGTGGCATATGAATCTTTCAACAATGCTCGCTTGTTTTGTTTCATATCTTCAATCCGATAAAGTTTTACAACCCTTAAATTAAATTCCTAACCCTAGGAAATCATAATCATCTATGAGTATTCAAAGAGTAGAAATTCTCAAGTAAAGATATTCCAAAACTTTTAGGTGAAGGATCTGCTACAACATTATGCAAAAATTTTGCAAGCTTTACCGTCTGTACAACATTGCTCATAGCAGTCAGTAAGTAATTATACTAGCGTAATATAACTTCAGGAATGCATGCCATACCTGTTGCGCCTGCTGTGGCAGCGACTGCAACAACATCAGACTGTAATGATCCTGTATAAGTTGTTGCATGGAATGTTTACCTGCAGTGATGATGGCCGTTAGACTCCATTACCGGTTCATTCTTCTTCATCATTTTCAGTATTCACAAAGTATACAAATTGAGAACAGTTTCGACTTAATTTGAGCCCTTTTTCAATCAAATTGTCAGATTAGACATAAGTATATTCAAATGTATTCTCTCTAGGGAAAGAAATAACGAATCTCTCAAGAGTCTGGCCAAATCTTAACACCCACTAGAAAACCTTCAACATCATTTATCGACTCTTGATCTTGAAATCTTTAAGATTTCAAGATTTTTGTCACTAATTCACACTGTAAGTTTGAAAGAAAGCATTCATCACTCTTGACATAACCATTGTATTTTATCACCGTTTTTTTTTATATGTAATCAATCATCCGGTAACCATATTCTGAATGCCTGAATGAGGGGACAAACGGACAAAGCAATTGGAATCACCAACTTTATAATCGTGTGCACATTTTCTTTGGATAATATCTAACTTTCACTTTCAAAAAAATTAATCTCTGATAATTTTGTTTTCCATGTTCTTAATAATTTAATCAGTGGAATCATCAAATTTTATAATCGTATGCGCGTTTTCTGTTGATATTTTTCACTTTTTTTTTTGGATCTATGACAATTTTGTGCCGGATATGTTGTTGGTGCTCAATAACATCCCATGTGAAGTCTCGAAGTTACCTGAAACAGGTCATAGATTCTCTTGTTGCTATGAGATATACTGATTGATGTAATCTATATACCATCAATTTAATTGATTGACATTATTGAGAAATTGTGAAGTAGAGAGAAATGCAGAGAGAAAGAATAGAACAGTATATTGGAATGAATGAAGAAGAGATTATAATGTAATGGAAGATGGTTGAGATAAATAGGCTCAAGCAAGACAAAAATAGAAAGTACAACTGTCCAGTACAGCTGGCAGTGTACAGTCAAACTGTTGAGGTTACATTATATTTAACACTCCCTCTTAAACTCAACGGTTACAATCATCAGCACTGACTATGTCTAAGTGTTGTCTCTGAAAATCAAAAACTGACTTTCCTAGTGGCTTTGTAAAGATATCAGCAAGATGATCTCGAGAACCACAAAATTGTAGTACAATATCCCCATTATTGACTAGCTCGCGTATGAAATGAAACCAAGTGTCAATGTGTTTACTTTTCTTGTGAAACACATGGTTCTTAGATAAAGCAATTGTTGATGTATTGTCACAGAAAATAGGAGTTGGATCCTTTTTTGTATGTGACATATCTTTCAATATTCTTCTCATCCATACAGCTTGACATGAAGCTGAGGTAGCAGTGACACACTATGCCTCTGCAGAAGATATTGAAACAATTGGCTGCTTCTTTGATGCCCATGAAATTAGGTTCGTGCCCAGTTGAAAAACATGTCCAGATGTGCTTTTCCTGTCATCTAGGCTTCCTGCAAAATCACTGTCTGTGTAACCAAAGAGCTGATTACTATCAGATTTAGTGTACCATAAACCGAAATTGAGAGTTCCTGCAACATATCTCAAAATTCGTTTCACCATTTTCCAATGAGAATCTTTGGGGGGTTCCATGAATCTAGAAACAAGGTTGGCTGCATACATAATGTCAGGCCTAGTTGCTGTAAGATACAACAAACTACCTACTAAACTTTTGTACAGGGTAGAGTCCACAGTAGGACCTTCATCTTTCTTGCTCAATTTTGTGCCTAATGGTATGGGGGTTTCTGCTGGATTGCATCCTTCCATGCCAAATCTTTTGATGATGTCTGCTGCATACTTTTGCTGACAGACAAAAATGCCTTTGGCTGATTGATTAACCTCAATCCCTAAAAAATATTTCATTATGCCAAGATCTGTCATATCAAACTCAGATTGCATGGCATGTTTAAAATCTGTTAACTCAAGATTTCTTGTGTAGATCATGTCATCAACATATAAACATACAATTAGAATTTTATCGTGCTGATCTATTTTGGTATAAAGTTTTGGTTCATTTTGGCTTCTACTAAAACCACTTTTGATCAGATAAGTGTCAATTCTGTTGTACCAAGCTCTTGGAGCTTTCTTTAAGCCATATAAGGCTTTCTTCAACCGATACACTTTGGCTGGGTGCTCTTGGACTTCAAATCCAGGTGGTTGATCGACATAAACTTCTTCTTCTAAGAAACCATTCAAGAATGTTGACTTGACATCCATCTGGTATACTTGCCATTTGTGTTGTGCTGCTATGGCCAATAGAGTCCTTACAGTGTCTAATCTTGCTACTGGAGCAAAAGTTTCACCATAATCAGTACCTGGTTGTTGTGAGAATCCTTTGGCAACAAGTCTTGCCTTGTGTTTTTCAATCTACCCTTTTTCATTGAGTTTAGTTTTGTAAACCCACTTGACACCAATACTCTTC
>JASDQU010331665.1:0-12838 GCA_032191745.1 Picea mariana | reverse complement strand
CTGAGGAATAGATCCATTTCAGAGTATCTCATTAAATGGAGGAAACTACCCGCTGAAGATTCCACTTGGGAAGATGAGTCTTTTATACAGAAACATCCATAGTTACTCAAGCGTTGCGGACAATACTTGTCTCAAGAAGAGGGGCATGTTAAGCCCTAATATTGGCTCATTACCCCTTAATTGGGGCATATTACATTAGTAATGTTATTTTATTTATGTCGGTTTTAGGCCATTAGTTGTAATTATACTTCCTAGTCTCCTATATATACCAAGGAGACATTTTCATTTTGAATCATCTTGTACTTGAACATTTAAGTGGGGTAAAAGGAGGTTTCCCCCTCGAAGAGGCTTATTATCTGAAATTATCTCTTTTTCAAGGCGTTGAGTACTTTTTCTGAGGTTTTTCTATGCTATATTGATACTTGGTTCTTAACAATTTGGTAGACAATTGTACAACAGATCCATAATAATTTTGGAACACAAAAATGGTTTTGTTGCATTTAACACCAAAATAGCAGCTATTACATTTGATATAAATGATAACCTTCTCATTCACAGAGTAATAACATAAATAAATCAGCAAAGACAATCTAATCCAATAACTCTTCAAACTGTCATTACATCAAGAAGAACTCAACAATTATAGTCTGAGATATTTATTATTTCTCTGACCTGTAGATACCATGTTGGGGAAGTATTCAATATAATGGATTGAACCCTTTCCTGGACACCCCGAGCAACAAATAATGGCCACGATTTACTGAGAATGTAGAGGTGAAATAAGGTATTCCGATCAGCACTGGAATTGCTCTCTTGAAACCCCCGAACAACAAATGGAAAATAGCAGCTCGGTCCCTTCCAAAAATACACTAGCATGCATGGTCCTATAGAGTATTTATTTCATCTCTCCTTTGTTGAAAAAACCTCCCTTCCAGTTGATACAAACTATTGATAATTGCCACAACCCAAGAGAGTAGTAGAGGTAATGATGGTGGCTTGATCTATAGCTAAACGGTCCCTACAGCCCTAGGATCTAATAATAAAGGATATAGAGCCCCTCTAGATCTCCCATGAGCTTCTAAACAAGTTATAACTCTCTCTAAAACTCTCCACAATTTTTTATAAGTGTATGGCCCCTTCTTGTACTTCTCTCAAGCTGCAAACAAATGGTATAGCCTCCCAAAAACCAACAAATTGTTGAAGAATGCCTAATAATTTTCCAACTGATGGATCTTCCTCTTCCATAATGAATACTTATGATAGATATTAGTAATATTTCCTTCTTTATCAACTAGGGTGGATTCATTTCACCACCGAAACCAATTGCTCAAGGGTTTCAAACCCCAAATCCAACAAAATCTACGAGAGCTCTCAAAAATCCAATTTTATAAAAATGATCATGAATAATTAGAGAATGAGCTCCAATCTCTCTTTTATCCCATTTTTACCTTTTCTGCTCAATTAAATAATATAAAGTGACTTTATAAAATCTACCTTTAATATTTCTCCAAAGTCACTTTATTTCACCTTTAATTTATTAAACATTTCAACTCCCAAAAAGTGATTTATATTATTTTAAAACATTTCTGAGCATTGTAAGCCACTTTGTAACATCCCAACATTTTAAGCTTTTCATTATGATTTCAGCAAGCTATAACACTAAAGTCCCCCCCTTAAATAATTTAATTAATTAACAACCTTAGATAAATCCATTAATTAATACTTGATATTACTCCCAAATTACGAGAATGGTTGAAATGCATTGGAACCGAAAAGTGACTGCTCATGAGTGATCTCAATGATGAATGATGATAAATGGACCTGGTTGGGTGACTTACTAAAAATAGACATTCCCTCCTTGTAATACCCATGGGTCGAACCCCAATTGTAAATGTAAATGTAAATGTACATATAGGTTGGTGAGCTAGGATACTTTCCGGCCATAGAGCCTTTGTATATATGTTTTAAGTTGTTGATTGTGGAGCTTGATTATCTTCCTGATTCAGAGGCCTTTGTTTTTAGTTGTGTTTATACCCCATGAATACTTTACACCGTGTAAAAATGTAGACCCCTCCATGTAGGGGAGTGCAGGGGGGATTGCCCCTCTTGCGAGGTCTGGGGAAAAGCGGGCCCTTGGCGGGGGTTCGGGGGTGAATCCCCCGAAGGAAAAATCTCCTTGTAAATGTATATTGTAATTTCATAGTAAATATGGACCGTTCATTATAAGGTCACAGATCTAACGATAGAAGTTATGTTAGGGTTTTTTTCCCTAGAAGGAAACCCTCTTTTATGAGGGAAATGTATTGTGGCTATGTATCATTGCGAATATTGTATTCTGAGTGAGGATACTGTGAGAGAAAGAATATGAAGTTATAGTGGGTGTGTTGTAGGTTGTATCCCTTCATTTGATGGATAATAATAAAGGAAGGACCTGGAAATTTCTGTGATGGACGTATCCCACATTGAGTGAACCATGTATATATGTGTCTCTATTGTATTGTGTATCTTATGTGTTTTATTTACACATTATTTTTTATTGCTCCACGATCCTATTTTTCTAACATAAGGCCATAGTGCTTGTGTGGTTATTGGGTTGGAGAGCTTGGATGCTAAAAGGCCAACAATCCTATCATTGTAAAATGTAATCACACATGATGGTATTAATAAAAATACATCATTGTTGCAGACACAGTCAGATGAAAGAATATTGGGGGTCTAAACTCCACTAGAAGGGAGAGGAGGCTAACGGTATAGGAAGAGGGGTTAAGCTAACGGGGCTTGAGCCAAGGAAATATTATTATGATATTTCCTAAAGTCTAAGTTGTGAGATATGATTTTATCCTAAGTTCCTAAGAGTGATGAACATATCACCAAGTGGATCCCATGTTCCTAGCTTGACAAGTTTCAAGTTCGAAACATGTAAATATACAGTTTGGAAATAATGTATTTTTCTGCCATTCATTCACTATTCACTCATGTTGGTCATCCATACCTTGATGTGATCACCATACTTGTACTTGGAAATTTTTGTAGTTGTTGTTAACCAGTAACCAAGGTATATTGAGTTGAAGAGGCAAGTTGTCAGGAACATGTATTGTTGAAGAAGTGGGTTGTCAGACCCATGAGCATTCTCTCCAGGTGAGAGAACTATTGGGAATTGTTTTCCCAAGGGTGCCAAGCTGCAGCTATAGGACTCTGATACTTCATGTCTGACTTGTTGTTGAATCCCCAAGGGCATATGAAGGTCTATTGAGTAGATAATGGACACACTTCCTTGGGTGGGACAGGCATGTGGGGAATGAGAGATTGTAGGTTGTCTACTAGAGGTTGCACATTAAACTGAGTATTTTGGATGTTGACAGACCTTAGCTTGGCTTAGTAAGCCTTCCCTGGTGGATTTTTAGTCTCAACTCGGGGGTGACCTGCTACTGAGAGTTTATGAGCAGTAGAGTCTATGGTTGGGAGTAACATTTGAGGTTTTCACATAGTTGGTGATTATTTATAAAAGATAAGTGTATTTTTGTGTGTTTTATTTATTAATGTGTGTTTAATTGAGTTGAATTTGTTACGGGTTTTTTTTCATATTCATGCATGTGAATGTATGTTGTTTGGAATACATTTATGTTCATATGTAGATAATTTTTATCTAAATTAATGGTATTAGAGTTGGAAAAAGTGTGTGTGACATGGCCCAGCTTGGGGCTAGGGATGCTACATTGTGGTATCAAAGAAACAATTTTCCAATTTTCTAGTAGTGGGGATGTTACAATGTGGTATCAGAGCCATAGGTTCAACACTGATACTATATTGGCCATAGAGAGATCATCGAAGCTTAGTTGCAAATTCTACATGCAAATTGTTCGACAGAATGTTTGAAAGGGATTTCTGCAACATGTTTGTCGAAATTACTACAGTGAAATTTGGGAAATTTCATGAGTAATTGAGGAAAAATTAACCATGGATTAAAAATACCAATTTTAGTCTCAGTCTAGGCATTTTTGGGACTATAATTGATCGAATTGCGGAATTGTAGAATGGACATGGCGAAATTGGGAAAAAATCTTAAGTTTCTAAGCGAATTCGAGTGAAATTTGTTCCCATAAATGACCATTAGTCATACCTGGAGGTAATCAATCGATTACAGGGTCGAATTTGGCTATAGTAAGATTAATTCCTAATTTCCATGGCTATTAGGGAAGAAAATCAATCAAAATTTATGAGTTTCTGAAGAAATTCGAAAATTGGGAAAAATTCGAAAATTTTGGGTATTTTTGTGTATATGACGTTAGCATGACACGACGGTGACATGGAGGTGATGTGGTAGTGACATGGAGGAGGTGATGTGGACTGCCACGGTGGCAAGTGTACCGTGGAAGCGGGTAGCATGGTGGGAAGTGACGTGGGAGTTATGTGCATAGGTGGTTTAGTTGATACCATAAACCATTGTCGTGTGGGGGCGAAGCGGTTTTGGCTTCTGGCCCTTGTACCATGAAACATCACATAGCATGAGAAAACCATTGTCACGACCCAAGGGGATATTAAAATTCCAGGAATTTTTGGGGTGTGACATGGCCTTTCGGTTGTTGATCTCACCTGATCTCAATCGTCGGATCTGGGGTAACGTACAAGTTCACATGCATAAAGGAAAAAGGTGTGGGATGGGACCTGCCTATCCTCATGAAAAATAAAAATCTGTCACATGGTATTTTGACAGTCAAGGTGGGACCCTTGTCCCATTCGTGGTCATAAATGTGATACTGGGTAGGCGGGTCCATAAAAGTATGAATATTTTATTGAAATTTAAGGCCACGTAAAAGGAAAAAGATAGAAACAAGAGAGTGAGGATTGATGAGGTAGGGATAGGAAATCGAGGAGGTTTACATGGAATCATAACGGGGTTCCAGGTAGACCCATAACACCATATCAACATCTATCTCAGCAAAAATCAGTCAATTTTCTCAGAAAATTACAACATTGTTTAGGTCATGTTTTTGCAAGCCATTTTCAAAGGCCTAAACAACGTTTTAAGATATCCAAAAACTATGAGAATAGAGTGTACCAAGGTACACTTTGTCTCTATAGGTAAAATAAAATAGCTTAGAGACAGATTCCTGATAGTGTAAATGGTTCGGCAAACGGAGCTCGTGTGATGGAGTTACAAGCCAAACAGTGGAAGATAAATTTTGAGACCCAGTTAAATTTTGAGGGCCACAAATTTATGCTCTAGAATCGGATTGGGGCACAGAAGTAGTCAATAGAAATTTATTTGGCCACAGAATAAATTCATGGAGTCGAAACATAAATCTGGGCACCTACAAATGCACAGGAAGACATAGAAGGCACCTATAGCATTCGAGGCTAAAAAGGTAAAATGACTTGAAACTTCAGCATGTTGTATCTAGCAGCTTGAAGCTCAGATGAAAGTGAAACATGGAAAAAATATCCAAATTATGACCATGAAGTAACCTAGTTGAGATCATGTCAAATTTCCAAAGGAGGTAGTGTAGGTATGTATAAGTACAGCTAAAAATTGCACATGGTTGAAGGATGTGTTGGAGTAAATGGATAATAATCAAAGGACCATAACTTTATGCTCAAGACTCAAAAATGAAAAAGAAGACCATTATTGGAAAGGTATTGGATAGAGGAGTCCAAATATTCACCCAAAAAAATGTGAATTCAGTTTTTTAATTCACAAGAGATTAGCAATATTATTTTTGGTGTATTAAAAATAGCATTATGGTGCATAAACTAATAGATTTGTTAAATTTATTATGGTCTAACAAATCCTATTGTCTACAAATTTTGTAGAGTTAAGAGAAAATATATCAGAACAGGATCAACACAGAGATCAAAGGTATGGAAGATGCACAGAGGACTTACATCCATGAAGATGAAATCAGGGGGTTGTATGTCAGCATGGGTAATGCAGAGACAAATTCAAATGGGCATGGAGAATGCAAGGAGGAGAGCATGAACTTGGTGGAGACTAAAAAGAGTATGAAAAAATATGTCCAAAGTTATAAAGCTGATAATGAGAGGCTTATGAAAGAGAAAGAGCAACAACATGGATTCAACATCAAGTTGCTACAGAGCTTGGACATAATAGAGAAGAAAATGGATAAGGAGACAGATTCAAGCAAGCCAGGGAGTCATAGGTCTCATGATCAAATAAGGAAAGAAATAAGTGTTTATATGAATCACCATCACTCACCAAGGCATTCATCTAGGAGAGCACAAAGTAGTTCAAGTCCATCTCATGTTAGAAAACATAACAACAAGTCTTGGGTAGATGAGATACAAGGAGAGATGAATAATATCAAGCCTCTTACCTTTGATGGTGAGCATAAGAAATATGAAGATGCAGAGGCATGGTTGTTGGGAATGAAGAAGTACTTTCAATTATGTAATTACTCCTCACAAGGAGAAGGGAGAATTGCAATCTACCAACTCAAGGGAAAAGCATCAATGTGGTTGGACCAATTGGTGCAAGTGAAACACATTGATGAGAAAAACATTACTTGGAGGGAGTTCAAGAGATATTTTCAAAATAATTACTTGAACAAGTGTTATTATGATAGCAAGATGAAGGAGTTCTTTGAAATCAAGCTTGGGAGTATGACCATAGATGAGTATGAAAGAAGATTCTTAGAGCTGCTGAAATATGTTGTTTTCATCAAGGATGAGCAGGTCAAGATTCAGAAGTACCTTAGTGGGCTGCCATCATTTTTCAATGATAATATACAATATGATGATCCCAAGACACCGGATGAAACTATAAGGAGAGATAAATTCCTCTATGATCAACTTAGAGGAAGACCAACTTTCCAAAAGGCTTGGGAAGACAATAAGAAAGGAAAGATGGAGCAGAGGAAGAAGGGGGCCAAGCCATCATTCTTCAGAAATAAATCTTAGGGACATCCAGCTTCCAAGGAGCCCAGAATGACAGAAACAATGGGGAAAATACCAAGGCAATGGCCAATGAAATGTTGGGGTTGTAAGGGAGATCACATGTACAGATATTTCCCTCATAGAGGTGAAAAAAGTGAGAAATGTTCACAATGTACATCAAGCTAATATAGTAAAGGACACGGGCATAAATGTGTCAAGGATCTATGCGGCCCTAGATAAAAAGAAAGGTGATATAGTGGAGGACATGGGCAGAAAAGTGCCAAGGATCTATCCAGTCCTAGATAACAAGAAAATTGAGTTTCAATCTCACATGATTGAAGTGGAAGGTAATATTAATGACCATCCCATTGCTATTTTAATTGATTTAGGAGACAACCATAGTTATCTAGATCCTAAATGGTGGAAAAATCTCATTTTCCAATAAGAAATCTTGGGAAATCTTGGTTGGTGCAGCTAGCTACAGGATCTGAAAGAAGAATTAATGAGATGGTTAAGGAAAGTCCAATGAACACGAATTGACTAAGAAAAAGACCAGATTTGAATATCATACATTTGGGCTCATATGATGTCCTAATTGGTATGGATTGGTTGAACAAGGATCATGCTATCCTAGAATGTTATAATAAGGAATTTACTTGCTTGGTTGAGGAAGGAAACTTGAGAAAATTTCAAGGTATTCCAAGGGTAGTAACTATCAGGGAAGTTTCAACCTTGGAGTTGAAGAAGAGCTTCAGAAAAGGATGCCAAATATTTGCAACACATATAGAAGAAACAACAAAACATAAAGTGCCAAATATTGAAGACTATATTGTCCTAAAAGAGTTTGAAGATGTGTTTAGAGAAATTATGGGGTTGCCACCCAAGAGAGATATTGATTTCTCTATCAATATGATGCATGGAGTAACCCTAGTATCCAAGAATCCTTATAGGATGAGTACTCTAGAGTTGAAGGAATTGCAAATGAAACTTGAAGAGCTTCTGAAGAATAGGCATATACACCCAAGTGTGTCACCTTGGAGTGCACCAATGTTATTTGTGAAAAAGAAGGATGGGACGTTGAGACTTTGCATTGACTTGAGGCAGCTAAATAAGGTGACCGTGAAGAACAAGTATCATTTGCAAAGGATAGATGATCTCTTTGATCATCTCAAGGATGCAAATATATTCTCCAAGATTGACCTCAAAACAAGCTACCATCAGGTGATAATTAAGGAAGAAGATGTCAGCAAGACAATATTTAAAACAAGGTATGGCCATTATGAGTTCATAGTGGTGCCCTTTGGGTTGTCAAATGCACCATTTGTCTGCATGTGTTTAGTGAATGGTATTTTCATAGATTACTTAAATGTGTTTGTCATTGTATTTTTGGATGACATACTTATTTACTCTTAGTCTGAAGAAGAGCATGAGCAGTACTTGAGGATGGTGCTACACGTATTGAGGGAGCATCATTTGTATGTGAATTTGAGCAAGTGCTCATTTTATCAAAGGAAAATCCATTATTTGGGCCACATCATATCAGATAAATGGATAGCAGTGGATCTAGAAAAGATAAAATCCATTGAAGAATGGTTGGTACCAAGGAATGTCTCAGAGGTGAGATCCTTAATGGGACTTGCAGGGTATTATAGAAGATTTATTGAAGGCTTCTCAAAGATTGCACACCCAATCGCATCTTTGCAAAAGAAGGGTGTGATATTTGAGTGGGGTTCTGATTGCCAAAGGAGTTTTCAACGCTTGAAGAGATTTTTGACAAATGCACCAATATTGAAGATTGTTGACCCAAATGAGGACTTTATTGTGTGCATTGATGGATGCAAAGAAGGGCTTGGAGGAGTCCTTAGTCAAAATGGCCATGTGATATGCAACAAGTCAAGGAAGATAAAAGAACAAGGAAGACACTGTGCCACTCATGATTTAGAACTGGAAGCTATAATACATGCCTTAAAGATGTGGAGGCATTATATCATGGGAAAAATATTCGAGTTGAGGACAGACCATAGCAGTCTAAAATATTTGTTTGGACAACCAACTTTAAATTCCAGACAAAGCAGGTGGTTGGAATTCCTCAGTGAGTGTGACTTTGATATAAACCACATCAAAGGTAAAGATAACAAGGTGGTTGATGCACTTAGAAGGAGGGTGCATGAGATGAATGCTACAACTATTATCATGTACAAATATGATTTAAAGGATAGAATTTTACAGGTTGCAAAATTAGATCAGCATTATATGGAGATAAAGGAAAAATTACAACAAAATATTTTGCAGCTAGAAATTGAAGATTATAAGCTGAGAGAGGATGGAATCCTTACTTACAGGGGCATAGTTTATGTGCCAAATATTTAGAAGCTGAAAATTTTAGTGTTAAGAAAGATGCATAATGTGTCTTATGTTTGGCACCCAGGTTACGAGAAAACTTTTGCAACTATCAAGAGCCAATATTATTGGTCAGGAATGAAGAAAGAGGTGGTTGATTATATAGCCAAGTGTTTGAAAATGTCAAAAGGTCAAGGTTGATGGACAAACCATCGAAATGGGAAGATTATCTACATCTAGTTGAATTTTCCTATAATAATGAATATCATGCACTTTAAAGAGGATGTAGAGTTACATAATTGGGCGTCCAATTTTTTTTTACATCTATTATCTTACATCTCTTTACCACTTTCATGTTTGTATACCATAGTAGTTTGTTTCCCCTAATACTTTCATATGAAGAAAACTATAACCATCGACAAGAACAATAATACTGGTGAAATGGATCTACTTACTGTTAGCACTGAGAGTCACCCTCAGATTACGAGAGGATAAGCCCAGTACCCATCAAAATGCTGGTGGAGGTGATTTTATGAGTGGAGGTCAAATGGACATAGCTCAAATGGAAAGTCTCGGGTCTCATACAAAACCAAAGAACAACTTTGTCATCAAAATATTACAAATAGGGAGCTCTGCTCAACTAATTGATGACCTTAACAAAATCTTGAACTGATCTATTTATAATCAGATCAGTTCACAACTGTCAAAAGTGTGATCTAGCCATTCCATTCAAAGCCTTTCGTCTGCACCTCCTTCTTTCAGACTGTGTGTTTCTCCTCCTGTGAGACGCAAGCTCATATCAGTATGGGCCTGCAAGAATAAACCATCAAGTTGGTACCTTGAGTTGACAGTTCTGTCTCCTCCACCATAGCTTCCAAGATTCCTATTTATGGACTGAGTTGAGGTTTTAGCTACCGGTCCTTTTTCATTAAATGAATCCTCCTCGGGATCAGAGAAGCGACTTGATGATTAGGGGGAGGAAACATGTCATTGTTGGATACGACATCATACATGCACGTGATTTCGGGGCCGCGGGAAGCGGTTTAGTCCCAAACCACTTTTGGGCCCAAAATGCATCGCTTCTTGCCATGTAGCCACCCCGCAAAACTGTGGTTAGGATTTTGGCCCCCTCAAGGCCTTTTAACGCCCAAGCATGTTGCAGCCCCAAAATTATTTGAGGTCGTTGATCTGAACAGGATCTGAGATCTGGGCGTGCCGACTATTTTAGCACCCCCGCCAAAGTTTTATCTGCTTGCCAATTGTGGAAACCTTCAAACTGTGTCTAGAGATGGCACCAAATCAAAATGAACATGGGATTTTTGCTGCTGCAAACTGCACTCTCTTACTTGTCTACGCTCATGTCTGTCAATTGTGACCCTGGACAACTTCATGTGATAACATTTGGCTCCACGGGGGATGACATGCTCCCTGCAAGATGCCAAGAATGTGCAGTTCCAATGCCTTATATTTTGGGTCATGGAGTCTCTTATTCAAACAGAAAATAAAAAGGAAGTGGTAATTACAATGGTGGAAATCCAATCATGGCTTAAGAAAAATATTTCTTCAGAAAGTGCCCATTGATAGGGCCACCAAAAACTTTGGAATCCTCCAAGCTCTGCAACTTATAGGTGTTATTTGAAAATACTTCAAAAATCTTGAAAGGAACAATCCATAAGGCTTTGAATTTACCAAGTTTGCCTTTGTCTTACTTGGGGGCATCCCGCTTGAGCACTAGATCCCCTAGCTAAAAATCTTCCTTGATTGCCCTCTTGTCAAAGGCTCATTTTATTTTCTGATGGTGATCCTAAGCTTTATCAACTAGTTTCTCCCTAGCATGTTGTACTTCTGCCAGCTGGTGTATCCTCCTGACCATATCATCAAGTTCTCCTTGGTATTCCTGGAGGAATTTTTCCACACGCAAGGCAAGATGAGTGGTAAAACTAGTCTCAACCCCATATACAAGTTGAAAAGGGGAAAAACCCAGTGACCTCTTTGTGGTGACTTTGTTAGCCCATAATGCAAATTCCATCTTTGAGTCTCAGGCTTTCTTCTTCTCTTCTAACAATTTTTTGATGATCTTTATGAGGCTCTTGTTAGAGGACTCTTCTAAACCATTTCCCATAGGGTAGTAAGGAGTAGAATGGATTAATGTAATCCCATACAATTCACAGAACTTGATCAATGGTTCAGCTTTGAGGGAGGAAGCATTGTCTATAACAATCCTGCTTGGACAAACAAATCTGGACATGATACCTTCAAGAAAGCTAAGGATTACCTTTTGGGAGGAAATTCTTGTAGGAATGGCTTCTATCCACTTGGTGAAATAATCAATGGCAGTCAAAATCCACCTGTTTTGACCACTTGAGGATGGGTGGATTTCTTCAATGAATTCAAGACCCCACTGTTGAAAAGGTCCAGAAACCACTGCAGGTTTCAAAGGAAAATATTTGAGTTGTTGCTTTCTAGAAAACCTTTGGAATTTAACACAAGCTCTAATCTTTGCACAAACATCAGTAAAATGGTTGGTCTAGAAATGCCCAACTCTGAGGATATTATAAGTTGTGGTCCTCCAGAAATTATGTCCTCCACATAAGTTGTCATGAAAATCAATAATAACTCTTTGGGCCTCCTGTGGATCTAGACATCTCAACAGAACTCCTAGATGATCCCTCCAATACAAAGCATGATCAATGAGAAAATATTTGATTTCTTTGAGCCTCAAAGCTCTTACCTTTTTCTTGTCCAAATCATTAGGAGGTCGCAACATTTGCAGAAAATATATGATGTCTTTATACCAAGTGCATTCTACCAAATTGAGTTTGGCATGAGAGTCTTTATCAGCAATCTCAACTTGCTGATTTTTTTGAGTTTGTGTTCATGAAATTAACCCCTAAAGCCTTGCAGTTTGATTCAGCCATTAGCCTGGATAAACCTTGTCCTTTTACCAATTTAGCAGGGTTCATTTCAAGGTCAAATTCCATAATTTTAGCAATCCATTTTCTTCTCTTCCTATCTATGTCAGGCTGGATCAACATCTTTTTTACTGAGGCTGAGGGAACATATGCAACAATATTTGAATGTAGAACACATATTCTGAAATCCTTGAGGGCTTTCACCAAAGCATATGCCTGTTTCTCCATGATATCATATCTCATTTCTACATCCCTCAATGTCCTGCTGAAAAAGGAAATAGGTTGTTATAACCCCTCTGTATTTTTTTGTAGCAAAATAACAGTCAATGTATCAGATGAGGAAAAAGAAAATATCAGAAATTCCTTAGAATAGTTAGGGATGATGAGCATAGGTGCTTCATTCAAAGCCCTTTTGATTTGGCCAAAATAATTTCTAGACTCAGCAGTCCATTTCACCTCGCTTCCTTTTATAATCATGGTTGTAATGTGCTTAACCAACTCAGTGAAATTAGAGATGAACCTTCTTAGAAATTTATTTTACCCAAGAAAGACTGAATCTCTTTCTTGGATCTGGGAAAAGATAAGGACTGGATGGCCTCTACTCTGCTTGGATCAATTCTTACCCCTTCTACTGACACAATATGCCCCAATAATTTTCCCTCCTTCATAGCAAACAAATATTTCTTAGGATTGAG
>JASDQU010331663.1:0-12838 GCA_032191745.1 Picea mariana | reverse complement strand
CTGGTGGACGTAGCCCACACTGGGTGAACCATGTAAATCTGTGTCTCTCTTGTATTGTGTGTCTTCTGTGTTTTGTTTCTGCATTTGTTTTATTTTATTGCTCCGCGGTCCTGTTTTTCTAACAGTTTTGGTTTTCTTGGTCAATGTGAGTTTCAGCGAAGTCATCCACCATTTCGAGGAACTTCCTGATTTGTTCATCATCCTCAAACACTTGCCAGTGTTGGATGTTGTTTGGTATGGAAGGTTTGTTCCTCACCTTTATGTGGTACCTCAGTTTGAAAGCTGTAGGGGGGGAAAGCGTTGAGGCTTCTTTGGCTAATGAATTGGCTTGCAGGTTTTCAACGCACGAGATGAAATGAACATTTACCGACAAGAACAAATTTTCTATTAAATCCCAGGTGCAATTCCTGTAAGATCTCAATCTTGGGTGTTTGGCCTGGTATCGCTGACTTATCTTTTTCACTATCAACTCTATGTCTCTGTATACTTCCAAGTTCTTTATGTTCAGCTTCCTGGTAGCTTCCAACCCTAAGACTAGAGCCTCATACTCACATATGTTATTCGTGTAGTCTATATCCCACTGAAGCCTGTAAGAGAAAGGAATCACAAATTCATTTTCAGGTGCTAGAAATAGTACTCCTGCACCTACTCCTTCATATGATAAGGCACTGTAAAAAAACATTTTCCAAATTCCAGTGCTATACATATTTTCATCTATCTTTCCTGATTCATTTTCATCTATGTAATTATCTTCTGTATGGCTATTTATACCATCATCAAAAGACAAAATACAATTCCCTGGGTCTTGATAGGCAACATAAACAGGATAATTGTTAGGATTTTGTGGGTCGCTCACTGTGTATGCTAACCTCATTTCCCTGTATAGCCAATTAAATTTTCCACCAAACATAGGAATCGTGGCGTACGTCATGTCTAGTTGAAGAGACCCCCCAAGTTTGGCTCCCCATGACCTAGATAGTAGCAAGCCATACTTCGGAGGTATATTGGCAATAACTACATCCATCAGGATGTTTTTCATCGGAACTTGTGCAAGAGTGACTACTAAATCTTTTATCATACCCATGCACTTAACTCTCCTTGAATCGAAAGAGTAGAGATCTCCATAAGGCCTGGTGATCTTGAGGCCTAGTCTGTCCATAATAGACTTGGGCATCACAATATGTGAGGCTCCAGAGTCTAGCATGCAGTTATGCAGTAGTCGACCATGCACATTCAGGGTAATATAGAAGGGAGGGATAGTGTCTCTAGCACCCTCGAAATGTGGACCAAAAGTGATATTAGTCTTATCATCTTCCAAGTTTATCACGTCGGAGTGACTTTCTAGTTCCGAAAAACCTATCATTTTGGTTATATGCTTTCGATACATAGGATTCTTTGCTAATTCGACCAGAGGGATTGGTATTTTGATCTTATTTATCTCATTTTCAAGGCTGAAACCTCCGACACCTTTATCTGTTTCTCTGGCTGAAACCTCAGACTCCTTCTTTTCTAACTTATTCGTTTGTGCTGATTTATTTTTCGCGAGTTTCTTTACCGGTGTATGTGTTTTAGCTGTCTTAGTTTTTATTGTCTGGGTCTTAGCCTCCTTTACTTTGAGATTCTGCTAATCTACCCCTTTTATTTTTCTATTAGGTATCTTGGTCTCTTTTGGGGCAGGCTCGTATATTTCACCTCTAGGAAGAATTTTCTTGGGTTGAGGAGTCACCACAGATTTGTTTTTAGGCCTCAGGTTGTACTTATGTTGGACCTCAGCCATTATAGAATCGGTCATTTCTTGATAGACAAAAACATCAGTGTTGTTTACGTCATCATCTTTATTTGACGGTTGCTCTGTGTTCAAGGACTTCTCATAATCTTATTTATTTAAATGAGGCTATGTGCAGTCGTCACCCAAACTATTTATGTATTCTTCCAAATCCTCAAAATCTTGCAGGTCATTTCCTCCTATAAAATTTTCATTTTTTAAAGGAGTTTGAATTTTTTGGTCTTCATTTTTAATCTGTCTTTGTTGATTTTGAGGGTTGGGGTTTCTTCTAAATTCCCTCTTAACAAAAGGATCTGCCTTGGATTGATCTAGCTCCATTCTGGAAATATTATTTGATAACTCTTTAATTATCCTAGCCATATCATCTAAGAATCTACTAGGCCCTGAGGGTCCCACTTGTTCCCTAAAACATTTGGTTTCTCGGTTTCCCATTTCTACTTTTTTTTTTAATTTGCCAGAAGCCATCATGTTGGATTTGATCTCTACGGCATCATCTTGCATTCGGGTCAGGGTAGCCCCTCTCCTTTCTCTCAACAGAAGTGTGAAATCGGGTTCGAAGGCTCTCGCAAAGGTTACCTTGGATGTAGGTTGGGATGGTTTAACTTCAACTGGGATCTTATTATATAACTTGTTAAACCTTTGAATGAATTCCATAACAGTTTTTGATTTTTTTTTTTAAGACCCGAACTCGGTCAAATAATACAAATGGTATTTTATTTCGCCCCATTGTCTAAGAAAAGAGTCTTCTAGGGCATCATAGGATAATATCAAACCTGCGGGTAGACTTCGAAACCAGGTTCGTACCTGTCCTCTGAAAGTCTAAACAAATAACCTCGAATATACATCTTTGTGTTCGAGACCTAGGATATCTGCGGACTGGTCAAAGAAATTTATATGTTCGGTCGCGGTCAGGCCCCCTTCCCCTGTAAATTTAGGCAAGTTTTTCATGTAGTTTTCAGGAAGGTCGTGAAGAGGGATAGGCAGGACAAGAGGTGCATATCTGGCAGCTACTTTAGTGAAAACTCTGGGAGGTGGGGGCGGCCCTTGGCCCCCCCCTCCTCCTCTTGGAGCCCCTCCACCTCCTCCTCCCAAAACCCCTCCACCTCCCCCTCTGACGGCTTCCATCGATACTATTGGATAGGAAAACGGTGCATTATACAGAGGGATCTGGAACACTAAAAGCAAATCTTTAGCTTCTTCGAGAGATGAGAAAACTGAAGAAGGGTGAAAAGGGATGCGAGGACTTGGTTCCTCGGATTTGCAAGAGATGTAATCGAGGGAACCTGCAGGCGTAGAATCTGAGTATATGGTATACTCTTAGAGACTCGGTGAGGTCGGGAAATCTAACCGAAGAGTCGGCGGGATATCGATCGCTGTTAAATTTACTGCGGGATTTTCACCTTCATGTACGCCAGAGGTTGTCGGGTGAATTTAATTTTTAACTTCAGGGGGAGCTAAAGTTGGGTTGAGGGTTTTAGGGGGGGAATTCATGTGAAGTTAGAGGCTCAAAAGAAATTTTAGCCTTGGGTTGTGTGTACCTAGGCTGGTAGACTGTAGTGGTTGGATTAAGGGACCCTCTTGTTTTCAGTATTTTCCGGGATCGGAAACGGGTGTGGTCTATTTACCATCCGAGTTTTGTTTGGTGTTCCTTCGACCGGATGCCAGCTTACTTAAATGTTGAGTCACCAAGTGAATGTTAAGAAAAATATTCTTTATAAGATTTTCACTCTTTGTTCATTATCAAAGGGTAGAAACTTGCAAAATTGTCGTTCTCCCAGAGAAAAGGTTTTGTAACTTCGATCCCCGACAATAGCGCCAGAAAGATGTTGTTCCAGAGTCTGTACTTAAGGATAGAAAGTATAGGGTCTAGGAATCCGAAAGTGAGTAAAATATAAAAAGGGGAAAAATCAACCTTCGGCAAAGGAGGCTAAGGCTGATTTCTAAGTTGTCTCTGTCTCGCTTCAAAATATTCTTGGATGCTTATATCCCATTCAATTGTGGCCCATGAACGCTCGAGTTGTACCCAGGCAATGGCAGTTTTAAGTATAGTGTCAAAAAGGCTCAAAGTGATGTTGGTTTGATCCGATAGGCCAGGTTCAATGTTGGGCTGTCTTGCAATGGGCACAATCATGGAGGAACACAAATTGAAAAGAAAGTTCAAGGTTTAAAAAGCTACTTTAATTTTTTGACCGTATAAAAGAGAACTTTCGAATTTGATGTTAACGGTAGAACACAAACCAAAGGCCTTATCATGTAACTTAGTTAACTTTTTAAAGAATCATGTATGAAATGTGAGAAAACATTAAGCAGCCGACAATGCAAGGCTCCTATCAAGGGAGAATCTTGCCCTGTAAACAGAAGAAGAAAAAGGCAAGAAGTAATTTGACGAAGCATAAAATATAGAGATCTAAAAAGTTCATAGGTATTGTACCTGCTGATAGCCAATATAGAGGAAAAACTGCAAGCGATTAGACGACTAAAAAGTTGGTCACCACAGTAGAAGTTGTACTAAATTGCAACTAAGCATTCATCAGAAATATATATGCGAAAGGAAATTTAATATAAGATAACAGAGAAAACAAAACTCATAACTTAGTCTTCACGGAATCAGGAATCTTTGGATTGCTTTGTATTAATTTTCAAAAGGAAAAATGTGTCTATTACAATCAGCCAAGAAAGGTCCAGCTTCTGTTCTCGCTTTAAAATGCATATTTATACAAACTTCTAAACATTCGAATTTCAATCGTTCCAGAAGTTTTCTGTTACAAAAGGGGAAATTCAAGCATTTCACTTCTTTCTCTTTGTCCTCCTTCATGCGGGTAGAGCATCTTCCTTTATTTACTCTTCTTTGCCCAGAAATAGAACAGAATAATACTTGTCATCATTTGACGCCAGACACATGCCCTTTTGCATGCCCAATGCAATTGACACATTTTTCGATCAATTGGGCTATCAACTTTGAAGGCTCAGTTTGGTTGTTTGCCTCAAAAGTGTAACAATCCTTTGCTAACTGTGAAAACCTTTCTTCTATTTGTCAGTCTTCAGTGATGATAGAACATAACTGTACACTTGGATTTATTAACCATTTATCCACTAGGACAATATCAATCTGGCTTATCTGTGATATTTCATCCTGCTCTTTTTCCTCATTCTCCTTGATATCGAGCAGGTGCTTGGCTATATTGATCTGGCCCAGTGTCCCAGTGCTTCTTTCCCTATCGAGCTCCAACAAACTTTCATTTATCAAGCCAAAAGTTTCTTGACAAGAGATTCTTATTTCTTTAACTCGTTCTCTATTTTCTGATATGTTACACTCCGACGCCTTCAACAAGATGTTTCCCCTGGTTTTCTCTGGGATGGAGAGTCTGGAACTATTGACCATTTCCTTTTTCATCGTGGCTATAACAACCTCTTGGAAAGCAACCTGAGCTGCCCCAAATTCTCTTTCCCTCAAAGAAATGTCTTCCAGTGCTTGGTCAATGGTCTGGCAATGGTTTTGGATGGCTTCCACTTTAGCAAGTAAATCTTGCTGAGCTACTGACACTCTCTTTTGGATCTCAATGGCTTGGGATTGGAATGTCCCGATATCTATAACATGGCTCTTGGTAGAATTCAACTTTACCTATAACTGCCTTATCAGTTCTTCTTGCTGGCTTATCTGTGCTTAGCTGGTATGGGTCGACTGATGTATTTTCTCAAGATCAGATCTGAGTTGCTCTATTTCCTTTTGATCGGCTACTCTGGCTTGCTATAGACCTACGTTCGCCTGATCTCTGGCATTTGCCTCTACTGTAGCTAGCTTAGCCTCCAATTTACCGATCAAGCGGTTCTTTTTCTTTAACTGTTCCTTTAGGGATCCGATGAAATATTGGTTGGTTGTAGCAAAAGCCCCAATGTCCCTGCTATTTGAGTGGCGAATTCCTCCTTTTTCATGGCCTTCCCATCGGGCTAGGATTTTGAATTTTTTGGCCACTGTTCTCGCTTTTCGGTAAATCTCTTGCTTCACAACGGCCTTTCTCTTCTTATCGAAGAAAAATTCGTTTAGAGGCACCTTTTCTACAGTAATGGGCATTAGTTCTTCACTGAAAACCCATCCCGCGTCGAGGGTCCCCTTTGTGAATTGTAGGGGAGTGATAGAAGTGATGGTACTGTCGATTTCCTTGGATGGTTTCTCTAGGATAGCAACCACTTCTGGGCTTCCTTTCCTTGGCTTGGGGATGTTGGCTTCCTATTCTGGGTTCTCGGTTTTCTCTATCTTTTCCTGATTTTCCTCCTGGTCAGGACATAAATCGTTTGAGCCCTTGGCTTCCGATTTCCGTATATCTGTAGTCTCCGGGTTCTTACCCTATAAAACTGGGGGAAGGCAGCTCCGCTGGTGTTCCTGAAATTTGAAGAAATCGGCCATATCTCTGGGTGACAGGGCTTGAATCCAACTTAGGACCTCGGCATAGGATCTCGCACCTCATAAGATGTCATCATGAGGCGAATGATCATGTTCATATCTTTTCAGGACACAATTCGACAAGTGATTACTCACAACCTTATGTGGGTCATGTTTCTTAAACTCGATGTCGACCAATTTAAATTCCTCCAAGGTCGTAGCCTCGGCTTTGGCGTGTCTGAAATCTAATAAATAATATGTATTAAAATGAATGGGGAAGGGTGGCCATACCTTATTCGAAAATCCTTTGAGATCTTTTCTTATACCACCGAGCATGATTTTCCTGGAGATTTCACGACATACCAGCTTATCCGACACAAATAGTGGTAGAGCATATGGGGGAACAGAGGTGTCGAAAACCCTGATGTATGAAAGCTCCACTTCTACATACCAGTCAACTACACTACTCAAGTTGGACGCAATGCTATTTGAAATCCTGGGAGGTGGGTTATCGAAGATGGAGACATGTATCGGTACCATTACCCAGTTGAAAATATCGTATATGAATTCTTGGGCCTTGTCCTCCCAAAGTTTTGAGTGATAGACGTGAATAGGCTTAGCATTAGATGGAGTCCAACTCTAGATCATTAGAGGGAAAGGCATCATGAAACAAATAGCATCCATGATGTAGGCAGACATGAAAAATGAAGTTGCTTTCTCAGTTGCCTTCTATGCTCAATATTCGGTAATTCGTCTAGTTAGACTGTCCAACAACAATTTGGCCCAGTCGAGAGAAAAAATTTCAGCGAGTGTATGAATCAGAGGCACCCATGGGAGGAAAAAGTGTGTGGTGTCCTCCTTCCCATACAACCTACAGGCCATCATTGCTATATACTTGAATTGTGGTTCTAAGGAGGAGATTGAATAAATTCCATTGGAATCCACCCTGAACTTTGCGGGGTGCGAAACCCAATCCTTGATCAGATCAGACAAGTTTCTTCCATATTGCTCGCATTCCTTCCCCTTGAAACCTTCCAGAAACTCAACGTTGTACGCGAAGTTTGGTGTGGGTGACAACTAGTACATTACCTGTAAATGTTATGGTCTAAAAGTCCCAATTTTCACCTTATGCTCACTGATAATAGTCTTGGTCGGGATATCCACATGGTCTAGTGCCCATCTGATCATATCATAATAGGGAAGGAGTCATGGCCTTGCCTCTATTTTTTGCATCTCTAACTGAATGACGATTTGTATTTGGTGGCCAAATCATCCTTCTCGTTATCGCTGGAATCATCTGAACAATTCACTGATTTGGCCTAAAGAATGTCGGAGATGTATGTCCAGGTCTTGACAGTATCAATACTTTGGGTTCAAGTATTGGAAATAGCGTCTGAGCCCTGACCTGAACTCTCAATAGCCTCCTTGGACGATTTTCGTGGAGCCATGATAGAGAAATATGTACTCAGATCTCCTGTAGTAAGAATTGTAAATACAGATAGAAGTTATCCTGATGAAAAAGCTCTGCGCACAAAATAGAAATAAAATTGAAATAATGAAAGAAACTACCTTGCTTTGATCTTTCAATTTTGCACGAGTCCTTGCTGACAGAACGATCAAGTTGTTTAATGGAAATATCTAGGCGTGAAACGATATATTATTTTCTATTAAATCATCAAGATTCAAATCAATGCCATAAATGTTTAAAAGATTCGTGATAATAAAGAAAAGCGGAAACATTCAAAAAACTCATCCGTAGACTGTGTATGTTAAAGGTCCTTTTAGGCATTTATTACTTTAGTTAAGTCCCTTCAATTTTGTACTTTCATCCCTTGAAACCTCTTTTCGGCGTTCATCGTCTCGGATGATTTTGCTCCTAGTCTTGGAGTCCAAAATACCCGAAATCATGATGGCATGATTTAGCTTTTTACCCGTGATGTTGCCCAAGATTTTAGTTAATCCATGTCTAAATAAGGAAATCACGACTTTGTGGATTGGAGTCACGAAGATGCGGCTTTTGGAGGGAGCGATCGCCAAGTCACGAAAGCATGATAATGTTTAAGCGAGGTTTAAAGGATTTACTCCTGACACTAACCGGGGTAACTTTTGGAACCGCTTCGTGACTTCGCATATCAGAGTTTGAAAACCATGCGACTTGTAACTCCCGAAGCACGATAGCGCGAGGTAATAAAAAGTGATAAACTTGTTTAACGGTCAAGTGATTTTGATTTATAACTATAATGGCCATCGCCACTTCGCATGTCGGGGTATTGAGGCTTTCAGTGGGTAAGGATCAAAAAGTAAAAGACAGCCTGAAAACCAACTTTTGAATTTAAGAATTATATTTCAACCACTTGGAAAAGGCGGCTCCAACAGGGAACAAACATCATCTAGCAGGCATGTCCCTCCTATGGGACAACCACCTTTTCATATGCCCACTGGGGGTAAACCCCATTTTATTTGTCAAACCCTAGTTGTCACTCAAAGTATGGTAGGGGGACAACCCCCTTTTGCTGGAAACCCTTCAAAATCCTGGGGAGCACCCCAAGGAGGTACAATACCTTATGGCCTAGATTATCCTCTCTACATCTTGGGTGAGACTTTCCTCAGCCTCTATAACATCTAGTTCCAGTGATCACATTTATGCATTGACTTATTCTTTGAGGACACTTGCATGCAAGCGGTCTAGTTAAACATGGTACATTATGATTATTAGTTTGGTTTATATGTTTAGATTATGATTGAGTATTGAAATTGATATGTTAGTTATATTGATGTATATCATTGATAGGTATTATGATGAGGTTCATGAGTGTGCAGGAAACACGGCATGAGGAGATGTTGATGACATAGAAAAACTTCCTTTGACTTCGGATTGAGTCATGGAGTGGATTTTATTTTGGTTATGAGTACTTTGTTTATCACACATGTTTTATATTATGATTTCAGTTATGGATTTTTTGTATATGAGTTACTGATGTTATCTTTGTCAGTGGATGTAGGCATGGTGATGATTTCTAATCCAACTCACCTATGGAGTAAAGGGGTCATACAAATATACCAGACATATGAGGGAGAGGTGTGGCAGTGTCCGTGTCATAACCTACTCACACTCCCTCCATGACCTGAACTGAAGTTTAACGACTACCTTATTCCGAGAGGTTCACGATGTCATGAGGGAAGACTAAGATAGTCTCTCACGAGGATTTGTAATGAGTGCACAATAAGGAAGATTCCTTATTCCTCAATAAGCCCTTAGTCTCACACAAGTTCGACAAGTGGAGTATTGACTCCAAATGTCAGACAGAATTCCTATAGCATCCTCGACCATCAACCCCACTGCCGAGCAATGCTACTACGTGAAACATTCTCATACTTATATATATATATATATATATATTAAATCAATTTCATAGATTTAATGAAATTTAACCAACAATACAGAGTAATCACAGTATTATTGCTAACATAAACAATTAATGGAATTAATAGTAAATATCATTGCAATGAAATACATGATAATATTACAAGCATCACAGACATGCATTTTAATTGAAATTAAACACACAATGATACTTATCTTTGAAACTATAGTAACTCCACCAACTACATGTAGACCTTCCACGAACCTCCCAACCTTAGACCACGCTGCTCATCACACTCAACAGTGGATCACCCCCGAGCTGGGACTAAGCTCCACCCAAGGCAAGGGAATCCTAGACTAAGCTGAGGTTATAGGAAAAATACATAGTGCATCTAGAATGATTCTTTCCAGGAGCCTTCTTACACCCACTACTCACAGACTCTCATTCCCCACATGATTTTTCCACCCGGGAGTATACAATTTCACAAGAACAGTCCATCGGTGCTTCATATCCCTCTCTGGGTCTCATAAACAGGTCGTATCAAGAATTCTCAGAGCTCCGTAGCTGGTGCTCGACTCTCTCAGGGAGAAAAACACTTCCCAGTAGACTCTCTCACCTGGAGAGAGCTACTCACAGGCCTAACAACTTGCATATTCAACCACGGGCCTGACAACCCAGTTATTCAACCACTTTAGACTCAGTTCCAACAAGGTACGGTTGACAACAATGATAACTGGTCAACACCACTCAGGAAAAATAGAAGGTTGCAACCCAAGAACGGTTTGGGTACAGACTTAGATCTACAAGGGTGGATAAGCTGGGTTCATAGGACATACAGGAGACATGGCTTAGTCCACGGGTTTTCCACTGGATTTCAGAGCTGCGTGACAAGGAATTGACACAGAGTTCAAATCACAGACTCTAACGGTTCAGACGAAGGATGCGTCAGCTTCTCAGGAAAACATCACAGGTTGGCCATCACGGGTTCAGGTTTTAGATCTGCATGAGGTATGTAGAGATCAAATGCAGAGACCACTCGGTTTAGACAACAGACGACAGAATGAAGGATGAACCCCCATCACGGCTCAATTCTTGGGTTAAATTGCATGTGTCCGGGCCGACACATGTCTCCCATGAAGTTGCATGCACTCCATCAAGTATGCGTTCCCTTTTCAAGGAACTTAGGATAAAGTATACCTTTCACACCACTTTCGAATAATAATAAATTATTATCTGAAGGACTTAAGCCCCTAAGCTTAGCCCGTCCTTCCAACCTTTCAGCCCCCTTTCCCTTACCCACTCTTTGGAAGCTTAGTCTCCCATCACTCTTTCTTCGTGGTAGGTCTGCAAGAAATGATATTTAATCTTAATTAATGTTCTGCATAATTACATATACAAAAACAAGCTCCTAGCCTTTAACACTTAGGCTCTCTGGCCTAATAAACAAATAAGCCCACTAGCCTACAAAACATGATTTACAATTCATAAACATGATTATAACAGGGCTCATCCTTGGGGATATTAAAATCCCCTCCCCGACATCATTGGAATTCCCTTGGTCACCCGGGTCGAACATGATGGACAGACTAGCGCGAAGAAAAAGAAGAAAAAGGAGGAAGTGCAGAACATAGAAATCGATGAAGAGGACAGTGCCTCAGAGGAAAGTAGGTCGGACTCATCTGCAGGAGGAGGAGGAGACGAAGTGAACCAAGAAGAAGGAGGGGAAGAAGGAGAAAACAAAGACAAAGGCGAAGTTACACCATCGAAGGATCCCCCTACAAAGGCTGAAAAATTGAAGAAAATGAAGGTTTCCCCACAGAAACCCTCGGCACAAAAGAAGACCTGAGCCAATAAGCCTCAGTCGAAGAATGTGCTTACAGTGGATGATGTCGATCTCATCATCGGAGCTGTAGAAGATGCCTCAAAGGATATCCTGTAGAGACACGAAGCAAAGAAAGAAACACGATATCACAGAATAGAGAAGGAGCTCAAGGACATACAACAAGCTATCCATTCGAGCCACGCAGTACCTATTGCGCCTTCTTCAGCAGAAAGTGTAGAATTGGGGGATGAGCCCACCCAATTATGAATATTAGTAGATGCAATAGAGGCTCAAATTTGTTGAGTCCAAGAAGAAAAGGAGCAGGCTACATAAGTCGTGAAGCAAGAAAAGGAGGAGGTCTTAAAGCAACTTCGAGTTGTGCAGTAGGAGAAAGATGAAATCAGGGTGATGTTCAAGGAGGATAAAGTGAAGATGCAAAAATAAAAAGACCAGTTGCTCACAGAGAAGACTGTGGTCAAAGAGGCAGTGACTAAAGCACTTCGATCTGTGTTGAGCTTGGCATAGGAGGAACCAGAGTCAACTGAGATGCAAGTGGGGAAGATCGTTGATGCCATTCAGGAGCTTCAAGCAAGAGTAATGGAGCTAGAAATCCAATAAGTACCTAGCACTCTGCAAGAAGTACACGATCAGAGGGAAGAAGATGCTAGGAACACAGTAGAAAGAATCAGGGCACTCACCTCATAGTGTAAGCAATTGAGTGATCAAATTGAACATACCTATGAGCACCTTGTAGAAGATCCAGAGCTGAAGAAAATGGAAGCACAACTCCAGGAGGTGAAGCAGTAGGCATCCACCATGCAAGCGCAGATGAAGCTGCTTACTGTAGTTGAGAAAATGAAGCGATTGCAGGAATAACGCACAATTCAACAACATGTTACTTCCATCTAGAGAAAAGTCATGGAGGTGACATAGAGACTCTAGTCGGTGCAGGACGAAGCCTGCATGGTTTTTGAAGATATTGAAGGCCAAGGCTCATAGCTAGACCAAGTAGTTGTGACGATAGAACAATGCCTAGAAGGGCCTCTTACAAAGCAAGTAATTCAAGAGTTCATTGAGCAGGATGCTCTAGTGAAGCAGCAAGTCGAGGAAGCTCGAGTTAAGCTTGAGGCCTTCGAAGCAACCTTCCCAAACCTAAGTGACTCAGGCCGAGTCACAGGTTAGTATTGGGGGCTTGTTGGCCCTTGACCAAGTTTTTTGGAAACATTGGTTGTGTTTGACCACTTTTGGCACTTCGATAGGATGGTCGAAGATGAAGTGCCTAGGCGAAGTGATAGCGGGATTGATCCGGATTATTTTCGGCACGAAATGAGATCGGAGATATAATAAATAAATGCACAGAGATATTGCAAGAGAGATAAAAATATAACAGAGATATAGAGGAAATATAAAAAGAGTCACAGATATACAGTAATACACGATTTCTATTAATGAAATAAATGTACAGAGACTGTAAAATACAGAGT
>JASDQU010331658.1:0-10807 GCA_032191745.1 Picea mariana | reverse complement strand
ACACATACCCACTACATTTCCTAAATAAGAATGCACACATTTATGAGTTGTGAGCTAAACAATATAAAAAAACTTCATTTTTGGGGGGATTGGTTAATTTCTATAGATTATTTATTCCAACATTCTCACAATTGACTAGATAACTTAAGCAAATCTTAAGAGGGAATTTGAGGAAACAAGGAGTCATCATCTAGACCACTGTGCAACAACATGTTTTTGAAGAAGTGAAGATGTTGAAGCTATGCACTACACCTATGCTTACACTACTATATGTTGCTCATCCTTTTGATATAGAAGATGATGCATATGACTATGCGATAGGTATTTTTCTAACACAACAATGTTATTCCATTTTGTTTTACTTAGAGACATCCAATGACGTAATCCACAACTTTTGAAGTTATGATAGAGATATGTGCTCCATTGCTTAAGTAGTTCACTAGTGGAGACACTATGTATAGGGAAAATAAATTGTTAATCAATCTAACCATAAGCCACTACATAACTAGAGAAAAATTGAGAACACACCACATATGAAATGGAATTTCTTATAGCAATTCCAATTGGTTATCAAACATTTACATTGAAGAGATAAAAATGTATACTACTATTCGAGTCGACCGCCAATAGCATTCACAGTCATTCTTAACACAAAAATGTGTGATATAGAACACTAGCAAGAGTTCTACAATACACACATAAATTTTGTGAAATTTGATGCAACCATTCAATAAGGATGCCACACTACCTACACAAGACATATTATTAATTCGGTTGATTTTCATACAAATAAAGATCTTTTTTATTGACTTGATAGGATGTGCTCACTTGCAAGTGAACCTAGGGATTTGTTGATTTGGTAATCTCATTCATTGAATTTGGTTGGGCATTTTTTCACATCAAATATAGTTGCAACTTTACAACAACATTTGTATTCTCCGTGTATGAGGCATGATGTTGAGCACCACCTCAATTTTTTTGTTGCATGTTCGATTGCTAAATTGAAAAATCACCATTTAGGTATGTATAATATTTTTATTATGTCCTCTAGATATTATGGATCTGTCAGTGTAGGTTTATGGTTCACCAATGGATAAATTCTAACATGAATTCTAACGTGATAAGATATTGGTAAACAAGGTGAATCCCCCGTGATCCTTATGAGTATTTAAGATGTGTATGGTGGTCTCTATAATTATAAATTTTATTATGTTAGAAATGATGATATTTTATTCAATTTTGTATAGGTGTACTAAGTGAACTATGACATTTGCATGGTATTTTTAAAATTTGGGTATTTTTTCTTACATTTATATGGATAATTATCTCAATATACTTTTTTTCATTAGTAGTGCACACATAGTAATCTATCAAGAAATTATTTCTTTGCTTAAAATCTCTTTCTCCTTCCCATAGCTAGTTTTCATCGAAGTTGAAATTATTGCATTTAATTTTCCTCTTGCATGGTTTAAAGAGTCGAGTCGAAACACCATCAGTTTCACAACCACTCCTTTGAGTAACAACAACCTAAAATCAAGCGCTAATTAAAATTTATCTTGCAACTTTTCTAGGGCTCTTCAAACCCATCTTAGCTTAGGTGTAGAGATTTGGAATAGGATTGTGAGAATAACTTTCCAAATATGCTAAAAAAACATAAATCCTTGAGTTAGGGAGTGAAATCCAGTTGTTATATCACTGACTTTGGGAAGCCTTTCTAACACAAGGGTCAAGAACAAGGTCACATTGGGGCCAACATAGTAATCAACCTTGCTTTGTTGGTCTCAGTGTTGACTGTCGACTATCCCCCCTCTGCTTTGGTATAGTAGGTGGTACCATAGAGGCCATAATATTTTAGACTTCCTACCCAAGGTGACAACACAG
This sequence comes from Picea mariana, assembly GCA_032191745.1. Classification (NCBI taxonomy): domain Eukaryota; kingdom Viridiplantae; phylum Streptophyta; class Pinopsida; order Pinales; family Pinaceae; genus Picea; species Picea mariana. The sequence goes on along the minus strand of JASDQU010331658.1, from coordinate 8,926 downwards.
GGAAGGTGTTGTTGTAGCTGGAATCGACGTTGGCTAGACTCACTTGGAATCCTTGGAGGGTTTCCCACTACTTGGTGAGGTAACTTGCACTAGGGCGTTAGTTCGTTAAGCAGGTTTTCAACTTAACTTTTCCACCCGCCAAAACTCAGCCCCTTCACGCATCAATCTTGCATTGCTGGATTCCATTACCAGCTAACACTTCTTTGTGAGATGGTTTGTTTGCATGCTTGACTCCTATATTAACTACCATGTGCTAGATTTCAATAGTGACATGTACAGAATCCATCCAAACATTTTGAAAGGGGTAGTTAGTGGAATATATTTTTATTTAATGTATTAAGGGATATCTCTATTAAATAAGTCCCCACAAGGTAGTAGAGTATGAAATCAAAAATTGTAAGTGGCCTAATTAAATAAACATTGTCTTCATCTCCTAATATTTCCATTTCAAAACTAATGAAGCATGCCCTAATAGAAAAATCAATTCCCACAATTGGTATAGAAGGGAATAGTGATGTCACCAAAGAAAAATCTCATGTTGAAACATCTAACAATACTCATTTCTATGCAACACATCGTCCCAATCTTATTACTGTTGATTAAGGTTGGTTGTCATTGATGTCAACCCTTGAAGAAATCCTAGTAGCACAAARGTTTTGGGTAATGGACCCAAGTTTGTTTGATGTAAAGATAACTCATTATTTTCTTTTTATGGTTGATAATAAGTACATATGGATGAACTCCAAAGTGGTCCCCTTATGTTGAAAGCCCTCTCGGGAAGACGCTTTGCGGATTGAGTTATCCTAGAAGTATGGTTAGAGAACACATGATTATTTGTGGAATAATGAGATGAAGGTCAGTGAATTTTTCAGTGTAAATATCCTATATGGATAGCTCTTGTCATGCCATTTCCGGTGGTATGTGGAACATCACATAACTCCTCACGGTTAGAGAGTTATGGCCATGAGAAGTTGGAGAAACCAAGTTTGGGTAACGGACCCAAGTTTGTTTGATGGATAATGGTATGAGTTTTCATATATTTTTAGGTAATAATATTCTATATGGATGCTACATGTCATTCCATTTCTGGTGGTATGTGGAATGTCACATAACTCCTCACGGTTTGAGAGTTATGGCCTTACGAAGTTGGAGGACCCTCTTATTCCATCTAGAAGACCCAAAAGGTCAAAGTAGTCAAAGTGGTTTAAGAGATTTTAGAAGGTAAATAATAAAGTGAAGTGATGAGTGTACTATAATACAAAGTGAATAAAAAATAAATTATTTAAATAATAAATTTAATGGAGAAATTAGAAGTGAGTTAACCCTAAAATAAGGAAAGCGGGCAAAGTGACCTAGAAGATGTTTTTAAGGAAGCTACTTGGAGAGTATAAATAAGAGGCAAGGCTCTCTCATTTTATACACACTTGAGCATATTTAATACCTATAGGTGTCTAAGGTGACCAAAGGATATCTAAGCCCAATTACTGAGGGAAGGTGAAGAAAATAAGGTTGGAATTCAAGGAAGGATAAATTATTTTGATGATGCTTTCTAAGGTATGTTATTTATAGGTCATCTCACCATTTTCGCAATAACTTCTTTTCTAGAAATATTCAGACCATGAAATTATTATTACATTGAGTAAACATATCCAATTATCTATGGTAAAATGTTCATCTTGTGGTTCGTTGTATTATTGGATTTACACTCTGTGGAAAATAGGGTTTGTGGCTAGTCTTGAAACTAGTCAAAAACAGGTGTTTCGGGTAAAAACGTCATAAATTATTCATAACAGATCCAAATTCAGTAAGAAAAAATTTGTTGGTTAGAGTACATTATTTAGTATTATTTTTAACAGTTTCATATTGATTCAAAAAATACTCTGCGTGGGGCACGATTTACAAGGTTGCTCTCTAGAATAATCCATAATTCAACAAGGTATGCCATTTTTTCTATAACTCCCTTTTTGAGAGGTTCCAAGTAGTGACACATGGAGGAATTGCATAAAACAAACTGAAGAAAATTGTATATTAGTTTCATATCTTTATTCATTACAGGTACAAAGTTATGATTATTTCAAGTTAGGGTTGTTGACTAATCCAAAACTAGTCATGCGAGACTAAAGAAAAGTTTGATGAAAATGATATTCTCTTGTTGTTAAAGTTAAGGAAGGTTTGCAGGTATGTGGTCATATACACTAGGTTTATTACAGAGTTACAAATCATATTTGGATGATGAAATTGATGAGTGATTTTGGTTGAGGTACAAGTTGGGTACATGGCTGAGACAAGTAGTTGATGATTAGACACATACATGAGGTGTATAGTTGATGATGTTGGTACATATAGATGAGTCATAGTTGATGAGTACTTGACACATGATTAGTACATACTTGGTACATGTTTTTTTTCACTTGTTTATGGTACATGTTGATTACAGGTTGAGGTACAGGTTGATGCATGGTTGATATATGGTTCAGGTTTATTCGTACAGGTTTACAGTGGTATATCTCACAGTGATAGTGTGACATTGGTTCCATCATTCTACTTCTACTTCAGGGTGGTTGGAAGGGGAAAGGACAGGTGGTTTTAGCCACCTTCTGGTTGTAGCCAGAGAACATAGGAGGTTGTAGACTCCTTCTGGTTGTATCCAGAGAATTGGGGAGTTGGAGCTTCCCTCTGGTTGTAGCTTGAGAAACTAGGGTGTTGGAGCCTCCTTCCAGCTGCAGCTGGAAAACAAATGAAGTTGATGCTTCCAATGAATGTAATTCTTCAAGACATATAAGAAAAATCATTTCATAGTTTTCTTGCTTTGGGTTTCCACGTAAAACACTGGTGTATTGTGTATGTGTGTGATTGTTCATCTCTTATTGCTCATTATTCGATAATAGTTCTACATTGATATAAAACTTGGATTATTTGGTTAAAAAGGATTATAATTTCTTTATTATTGATTCACCCCCCCTCTCAGTAATCCAACAATTGGTATCAGAGCAGGTTACTTCAGAAATTAGTTTAACGACTGAAAGGTAGATCATGGAGAGTACCATACTTGTATAAAAATGGAATACCACAGTTTGATGGAAAGAAGTGTGCTTTTGGAGCATAAGGATGAAGACATATATAGGCACAGGGATTTCAAGTTTGGGAATCAACTGTAGATGGATACACAACACCAGTAGTTCCACCAACAAATGACAAAGCAGTGAAACTCGGTGAGAATAATTCCAAAGCCAAAAATGCACTTTTTAATGGTCTCAGTGATACGGTATTCACCAAAGTTTCACATTGTAAATACGCTAAAGAGATTTGGGACAAGATTCTAAATATTTATGAAGGAGATACAAAGGTCAAAGAAGAAAAGCTTCACACTTACAGAGGTCAATTCGAACAACCAAAAATGAAGGAAGATGAAAATATTGCAGCCTACTTCTTACGAATCAATGAAACAGTGAATGCAGTCATAGGACTAGGATAAGAAATCGAAGAATCTGTAATTGTTCAAAAGGTACTAATATCTCTTCCTATAAGATTCAACCCTAAGATATTATCACTAGAAGAAAGATCAGATCTAAACTCAATAAGCATGGACAAACTACATGGAATCTTCACATCATATGAAATGAGAATTGAATAGGAAAATCCAGATGTAAAAGAAGCAGCCTTCAAAGCATCCAAAAAATCAAAGCAAAATAAACAACAACAACAAGAATATAGCAGTAGCAGTGACGTCTCGGAAGATTATGAATAAGTTACCAACTTCGTCAAAAGACTGAACAAGGGAACCAATGGTAGGTATAGAGGTAATATTCCTTTAATTTGTTTTAGTTGTGATGGTATTGGTCATTTTGCTAACAAATGTTCTCATAAGAAAAAGATAAATTATGAAGGTTACTCAAAATCCAAACACACATATAAAGGCAAAATAACTACAAAGAAAGTTTTCAAGAAAATCTTATGCAACAAGGAAGACAACTCATCATCAGATGAAGATGAAGTCAGTGACAGTGAGACAGGAAGAGTTCTATTCATGACAGTAAAAGACTTTGACAAAGAATACTTCGAAGAAGAATATGAAGAATTCAAAGAAGAAATTGAAGAGGTGGAAGTTGACTATCGAGAAGAATTAATGTGCGCCATAGAATTTATCAAAAGATAAAAGAACAAGAACAAGAAACTACAAGCTGGACTAGACAAGAAAAATGACACTCAAGAACTATAACAAATGATAAAAAAATTGAAGATTCAAATAGAAGAAGATAAAATAATTGAAGAAGCACTCAAAGAAAATCTAGAAGAAAAGGACAGGATCATTGGAAACTTGGAAGCAAAGATTGTCATACTAAGAAAGGATATTCAAAAGAAAAATATGCAGAATAGCTCAAAAGTTTTGGATGACATTATCAGCAGTCAAAAATCTCATAGTGACAAGACCGGACTTGGATACACTCAGATGGAAAAGGGATCAATCTCCAAAAGAACAAAGCAATAAGCATATCCAAAAAGATATGCAGAAACAATAAAAGGGGATAGAAGGATATACAAGGAGGATTACATGGATACTCCTCCACCGAGAAGAGTCATATTTCAGAATCAACAACCAACAGATAGGATTCAAGAAGAAGAAGTATTCATAAGAGCACCTCCCTTCAGAAGATCCTCAACTCCTAGGTATCAAACTATATTTTTTGGTTTATGTTATGCATGTAATAATTTTGGACATAAAGCTGTGAATTGCAGAGCTGACAATAGGAACAATAACAACTTTGAGAGTCATACACAAAGGGTTTATTCAAGAAGGCCTAGTGAAACATAGAGAAGAAGTTACAACAAGTTTGAATCTTTGAGCACTAAAGTGGAATGTTACAAATGTAAAAATTTTGGACATGTGGCCAAATATTGCAGAATGACAGTCCCTCCTAAAGAACCTCAACAGATTAACAACAGCCACAGATAGGAACCTCAACAAATGACATGGATAAGAAAGCAAGATCGGTATAGCAATGAAGAATGTACAATCTCTTTACAAGCTAAGAAGAAGAAACGCGGTTGGCATGTTGACAGTGGGTGTTCAAAACACATGACAAGTGATAGAGACAAGTTTCTTACATTACGAAAGGAAAGATATGGATCAGTCTCCTTTGGAAATGATGATTCATCCAAAATAATTGGAAAAGGAACAGTCTGAATTGGGAACAAGAATGAAAAGTGGCACAGACCCCCCCCTACCTCAGCAAGTTCTGCACGACCTCCCGGTCTTAGGATCGTTCTTAATCTTCCCATGAGTCGGATTAACTCTTTTATTTCTTGACGAGAAATCACACACACACACAAGTGTGTATCCACGGGTCCTTATGAGTTATTCCTACGCGGACAAACACAAGGCACTAACTCTCGCCCACGTGATCACTGATATGACCACAACCTTTTCCAAAAAGGTGTTATGGGCTTCGCGACCTCACGAATCCAGATGTGAGTCCTTGTATCTCTTCAATTGTCGAAACCCAAAAAGGCTAAAGGATCTCTGACTCATCCCTCTGGATTTTTCTGATGTGACCTCCAGCTATGAACTGGGGCCCAAAAACACTTCGGCACCTTGGGATTTTGCTTACTGATGATTTACGATGCAATGACTCCTTTTACTGACTTCTGAAACCATGGTAACCCCTTGCCACAGATCAATGACTCTAAGATCCCTGTGATCTGACAGTCTTGATTCGATCGGGACTTCATGAATCAGGATTTTATGAATCTCGAGTCCAAGTCACAGCTTCCTCCACTTCCTCAATTCTGAAAAAATGAAATTTGAGCGTGAGATCAACGATTGTCATGGATCCAAATCCAACGGCCTCTATTCCTCCTGAGCTTGTGAATGCAAAAAAAGACTTGACCTTAATATTCCCACTGGTATACGATATTCAATGGACATCGGAAAATCAATGCTTCTCCTCGAAGCGTTTCCACCGTCCATCCCAGCTTCCAATATTCCTCCGCCAAACACTCTGGTGTCAACCTTCTGAGATTTATTTCTACTGGGYGACTTCAACACTTKCCTTCCCTTGAACTCTTCAAGGTTCTTCCCTTCCTAAGATTTCACTTGTAACTAAAGGATTCCAAAAGGTTTCCTGCACGCAGTCCTTGCAGCATTCACAAATAACCTTTGGTTATTTGACCCTTCTACTCTATGCACTCCTGCAACAGAAATCCTTCAACCTTCTCCTTTGGTTGATAAAGTATAAAGATTCACCCATCCTACACACTCCTTGCATGGCTTTGTGCTATCCTTCACTTCTGCTAGTATGAATCAACGATATTCCTCCTGATATTTCTAAGATAAGACTCAGACCAGGTTGTCAACACACACCTTGTGGACGTTCATTACACTCGTTGCAGGAATTCTCAGGAAGAGAAACAATTGAAACTCATTCTTCCCTTCTCTCAGACTTCATATGTTAACATGAAATCATACACACATCACAGCATTGAAATAAATGCATAAACAGAGAAACCAAACAACTGTAAACACACCATTCAACATATGTAAACAGTAAGCATAATAACACCATGAAATGGAATCAAAGCTATCTTATATTAATTCCAGTGATCMTGTACATGGGTTAAATAGHAACAAMTATCTKCTTATAHAATYCTACAATMTYTGTTGTTCTCTATGCTCTCCTCTACCACTCTATAGCTTACAATGGGAATCTTTCACTGATACAAGYGAGGGTGYATTTTTAYGAGTTTTTTCTYCKACRRCTCTAAGMTATCTAATCAAATTAAAAGCTACCTACTTAACATTCAATACAAATGAATGCCTTCATATCYGACAGATGAGAGCAACTCTCAATATATGTTTACAATCTACAAAACATAAATGTGAATACGCTCCCCTAGCTATTACATTAATTCTCTATTATTCAAATTCAAAACGCGCTCGAAATGTGTGTTGGTGCATTTTCAGCTATCTTTGCCTTTGTGCTTGCTTTGTTGGCTTGCATACGATGCTCCTGCATCATACTCTCTTGGCTGAAAAATTCATGAACTCTTGTTCATGAGCTCCTATACTGTCTATCCATGTCTCTGGATATCTGCTTCACTTTCCCAACTGGCATATTCAATCGGGTGTCCTTTTCATTTGACAAAATATTCAAAGTATGTCTTCCTTTGGGTCTTCTTTTCGATTCTCTAAACACTAATCTTTTCCATCTGCGGCTTTTCAGCTACAGGCATTTGCTTAACCCATTGAACTTCTTTCTGATCTTCTGATCTCTCTAGTTCATCTGTTCTGTAAGGATACATATCTGCTATGTTGAATATGGGTGATATTCATACCCAATCCAACAATTCAATATCATAAGTGTTTGCCTCAAACTTTCTTATGATCTTACACAGTCCAATTTTCTTCATCTTCAACTTATTGTGTGTTCCCCTTGGGAACCTTTCCTTTATAAGATGTGCTAAAACCAAATCACCTACTTCAAACTGAAGTTATCTATGGTGTTGATCTTCTCTGCACTTGTATTCCTGTTTGGACTTATCCAATCGCTCTCTAACTTTACTGTGGAGCTCTTTCATTTCTGCTGCAAAATCCTCTGCACTAGCACTCATAAATTCACTCTACTCTAAGTCTCTCAACTCAGATACTCCTCTCAATTGCATTCCATACATTATCTGGAATGGGCTTTGTCTTGTACTCCTATTTGTGAATCGTTGTATGCAAATTCCACTTGTGGCAGAATCTGATCCCACTAACTATGATGTTCAGCCACCAAACTTCTCAATAAATCTCCCAAACTCTGGTTCACTACCTCAGTCTATCCATCCATCTAAGGATGATATGTTGAGCTAAAAGATAAATTAGTCCCCAGCTTTTTCCATAGGGTCCTCCAGAAATGACAAACAAATTTGGTATCCCTATATGATACAATACTCTTAGGTAAGTTGTGAAGTCTAACAACTTATTTGAAAAACAGATTGGCAACATGTTGTTAAGCCCTAATATTGGCTCATTACCCCTTAATTGGGGCATATTAGATTAGTAATGTTATTTTATTTATGTCAGATTTAGGCCATTAGTTGTAATTATACCTCCTAGTCTCCTATATATACCAAGTAGACATTTTCATTTTGAATCATCTTGTACTTGAACATTTAAGTGGGGTAAAAGGAGGTTTCCCCCTCGAAGAGGCTTATTATATGAAATTATCTCTTTTTCAAGGCATTGAGTACTTTTTCTGAGGTTTTTCTATGCTATATGGATATTTGTTTCTTAACATATGGTATCATAGCTCAAGGTCTTGGGGTTTCGCTGCTACATCTAAGAAACCTTGGAATTTTTTCTATAACTTTGTTTCTACAATGTTTCAAAAGGAACGTCTTGGAGGATATTTATTAGATAGATCAAGGTATGTTGGGTTCAAAATTAAGCTCCTGAGGCCTTATACTTTCAGAGATACAGCCTGTACAAGATAGGGTTTTGGAATCATCCTAAACTGAGTCATTGCGGAATTTTTGGTATAAAAACTTTTGTGTAACATTTGAGACCCTAAACTTCAAAGGATATTTACAGAAATTAGTAAGGTATCTGTGGTAAAAATTTAATCTTCTGGGTCATCGTAAATTTGTAGATACAACTTGTGTAAGATAGGGTATTTGACTAGTCTCAAGAAGGTGTTCCAGGTAAAACAATCATAACTTCTTCCTAGAGTATCCAAATTGAGTGGTACTAGTTTCATTGGATCTTGGACAGTTTGTAGTATTTATGGTGTAAGTTTCAGAATTTTATATCAATTATTTTGTGCGAGGCATGCTATACAAGTGAGATCTCCTGGAAAAGCCAAAAATCAGCAAGTTGTGGGGAAGTTACCATAAATTCCACTTGGCACATCCAATTTTGATTAGACCTGTGGCATTGCAGAGAAGAAAT
>JASDQU010331655.1:1618-12744 GCA_032191745.1 Picea mariana | reverse complement strand
TCGGGCTCCTAAAAAACCAAATTAAAAGAAAAAATCAACTCATTAAGACCCTTGAAACCAGATTGGCCACAGCAATAGAGACTGCTAAAGACTAGGCGAGCATAGGAATAGAGCAGGCCAGATTGGTCGATAAAAACGAGATAGAGATGCTCAAAACTATGCTCGAGCAAGCACATCTGGTGGTCCGAGATGGTCGGATGCAAGCGAGCCAACAGAGGGAATTGATCGAACAGCTGTAGGCTAGGTTGGAGATCACTGAGAGTATAATGATAGACATCAGGATGTTCAAATCCCAGGCGATCAAGATTCGGAGCAGAGTCTCTTTGGCAGAACAGAATTTTCTCGCCAAGGTGGGAGCGATCTGGGAAAATTGTCTGTTGGTCAGTCAGGTTTCCGAGAACTTATCGGCCAGAGAAAGGGATGTAGGAGCGGCTCAGGTTTCCTTCCAGGAGGCGGTAATAGCCACAAACAACAGGGTTTCGGTGGGTACTCCCAGGTTCACCATTTCAGAGCAAACCTAAGGAAACATCTTGTTAAAGGAATGGGAGCATAATATTGTCGAAGGTAAGCAGCAAGCCCAAAAGATAACCAATTCCTTAGAGGAGGCCTTTAATTCTATAGAGGGCGAGCTGCTGGGTATTGACAATAGAGGCAATGTCGAGGCGTTGATGCAAATGAATGTGGAACACATCTCACTCGATTTGAAGGAAAAGGAAGAAAGAGATTCGGCTGATATCTCTTAGATAACTATGGTGGACATAGTCCAGGTTGATAAGTGCATGATCAAACCCAGCATGCAACTAAGTGCCATCGACATCATCAATGGACAGATGGAAGATAGGCTACAGTAGTTAGCCCAAGAATTTTACTTCTTTGAAGCCAGCTGTCAGGCAGAACCATCTCGGTTAATATCTCAGCTGTTCGAAAGATGTGTTTCCTGTACCGAGTCCGTGTGACGACCAACGCCTGGCACCAAGTGAAGACAGAGAAGGAGAAATAGAGCGATTTCTCTCCTTCCTGTCATAACCAAAATTTTGTGACTATTGAGATTCTACCTGATTTGTAAAATTGTATAAATATATCACAGAAAGAAATAAACAGGGCTGGACCTTTTTGTGTCGATTGTAACAGAGTTATTTATATTTGAGAAGTTAATACAAGCAAATCTGAAGATTCTCAATTCCGTCACGACTGTGTTACAAGTTTGTTTCTTTGTATTTCATATTTCATTTCATTTCATATTCATAATTGATGTGCTTCATTATACTTTAGTATGACCACTACCATAGCGAATGAATTTTGGTTTTTTGTAATTGTTTATTGTCTTTCCTCTGCACCAACTATCAGCAGGTGTAAGACCAATCTGCATTTTCAGAATTCTACATATATTCTCTGCTACATCGGTTATTTCCTTACATTTTCCTATTCTGTTTATTCGTGAGATTCTCCCCTGGTAGAAGCTTTACACTATAGACAGATTAATGTTTTTCTCCCACCTCACACCTTTTATTAAAATATAATACAGTTACGGGAAAGAGCCTTTTATTTGCATCCCTATTTTATTCCTAAAACTGTAAATTCTCTTTTATTCGACCAAATCGAGAGAGCACTTAATATCTCTTTGAAGTATTTCCTACTCTTACTGTTCCCCCATGACTGTACTTGTACCAACACAACCTAATATCGAACCTGGACTATCGGACCAAACGCACATTGCTTTAAATCTTTTCAACACAATTCTTAAAACTGCTACTAACTGGGTCGAACTTGAACGTTCATGGGCAACCATTGAACAAGATATAACTATCCAGAAACAGTTGGAAGCTAGACAACGCCAATGTAGAAATATTCCTTAGTTTCCTTTATCGAAGTTTGATGTTTCTCTCTTCTCCATATTTTACCCACTTTCGGATGCCTTGAAACTGTACTTCCAAGCCTTAAGTACAGACTCAGGAACAACATGTTTTTGGCGCCGTTGTTGGGGACCGAAGTTACGAAATCTTTTTCCCTGGGAAAACGACATTTGTTTTTCGTTGAAAGTGTTACCCTTTGATAGTGAACAAAGAGTACACACCTTTTAAGGATTTTAATCTTTCACTTGGCGACTCCACGAGAAATAAACTAGCATCTGGTCAAAGGAATACCAGACAAAACGCGGATGGTAAGCAGATTACGCCCGTTACCAATCCCGAAAAAATTCCAAAGGCGAGAGGCTCTTTTAAGCCAACCGCTACAATTTACAAACTTAAAACCCCATCACTGAAGACTAAGAGTCCTTCCAAACCCTCACTTCACTCAGACCTCTCTTTGACGCTAAATATTCAACGCCTATCTACTCCGAAGTTAGGAGTGAGATTTATCCAACAATCCCCTTATCACACAAAGGAAAGGGTCCTCTCGAAATTTCATCGGCTTTTGAAATACCATCTTTTCTTCAGTTGAATTTCCCGACTTCACCAAATTCTGAAGAGTGTGTTACACACTCGGTTCCCACACCCGTCGGTTCTCCTGATTTTGTCTCTTGTAAATCCGAGGAACCGAGTCCTCGCGTGTCTTACCTTTCCTCATCGGATTTTCCTCTTCGCAAAGAAAATAAAGATTCCCTTTTAATTTTCCAAAACCCCCTTTAAAACTTTCTACAAACAACGATGGTAGCCTCCGGAGGAGGAGGTGGAGGGTTTATAGGAGGAGGCGGAGGGTTTATCGGAGGAGGAGGGGGAGGAGCCCCTCTAGGAGGAGCTGGAGGCCAAGGGCCTGCTCCCCCTCCCAGAGTGTTCATGAAAGTGGCAGCCAGATACGCTCCTTTAGTATTTCCCATCCCTCTACACGATCTTCCAGAAAATTACATAAAAAATTTACCAAAATTCACCAGGGAGGGGGATCTGACCGCGGCCGAACATATAAATTTTTTCGACCAATTCGCAGATATCTTCGGTATCGAACATGAGGATGTATATTCGAGACTTCTTGTCAAAAAATTCGAAGGCTAGGTCCGAACTTGGTTTCAGAGCCTGCCCGCAGCATCTATCCTATCTTATGACTTTTTGGAAGATGCTTTTCTCAGACAATGGAGTGAGAGAAAAGACCATCTCTATTATTTAACCAAATTTAGGTCTTTGAAGAAAAAGAACTCAGAAACAGTCATGGAATTCATTCATAGATTCAACAAACTGTACAATAAAATCCCATCCGAGGTTAAACCATCCCAACCCGCGGCCAAAGTGACTTTCACCGAAGCGTTCGAGCTGGATTTCGTTCTCCTTTTGCAAGAGAGAAAGGGAGCCACCCTAAACCGTATGCAGGACGATGCGGTAGAAATAGAGTCTAATATGATGGCTTCAGGTAAACTTAAAGCTAGATTAGAGATTGGAAACCAAGAGACCAGACATGTTAGAGAACAAGCGGGTCCTTCAGGGTCCAATAAATCCTCAGACAATAGGGTGGACGAAATGGCTAGAGTGATTAAAGAATTGTCAAATAAAATATCCAGAATGTAACTCGAACAGGACAAAGCTGACTCTTACCCTAAAAAAGATTTCAAGAGGAACCCAAACCCCCTGAACCAACAAAGACAAATAAAAAATAAAGATCAAAAAATGCAAGCTCCCTTAAAGACTGAAAATTTTATAGGAGCGAACTATTTTCAAGACTTCGGATATTCAGACAATGATGTCATGAACTTCGGTGATGAATGCACTCAACCATATCTGACTCACGAAGACTATGAAAAATCTTTAAACACACCACAACCGTCTAATGAGGGTGAATAAGGTGATCACACTGATCTCTGTGGATCTCAACCAGAAACTGAGATGATAATGGTTGAGTTTCAACCCAAGTACAACTTAAGATCTAAGAGTAAGCCCACCTCAACGACTCAACCCAAGAAAATCCTTCAAAGAGGTCAAGCTTATGAGCCTCCTTCGAATGAGACCTTATTACCAACAACAAAAATAAAGTAGTAAGCACTCAGGAGTCCAAGGTGGAAAAATTTGGGACTCAAACACCAGAAACCGAACCAGTAAATAAAGTTATGTCTTCAACTAGGACCATGAGGGATAAAGCGGTCCATACAAATAAGTATGAAAGGAAATATGTGGAAGTATCAACCAAAGAAGCAGACAAGGTGAGCGGAGCTTTCAACTTTGAAAATGAGTTAAACAAAATTAAGATACCAATCCCTTTGGTAGAATTAGCGAAAAACCACGTTTATCGGAAGCAAATTACCAAAGCGATGGGTGTCTCTGAGCTAGAAAGCCAATCTGATGTTATAAACTTGGAAGATGACAAACCTAACATCACCTTTGGTTCCCATTTCAAAGGGGCCAAAGACACCATTTCTCCCTTTTATATCACTCTGAATGTGTATGATCAGTTGCTGCATAATTGTATATTAGACTCCGGAGCTTCCCATAATGTTATGCCCAAGATTATAATGGACAATTTGGGTCTCCAGATCACAAGACCTTATGGAAATCTATACTCTTTTGACTCGAGAAGGGTTAAATGCATGGGGATGATAAAATATCTTGTAGTTACCCTGGCGCAGGTCCCAGTTAAGAGTATCCTGATGGATGTGGTTATTGCAGATATTCCCCCTAAGTATGGCATGTTGTTATCTAGGTCATGGGGAGCCAAGTTGGGGGGTTCTCTACAGTTATACATGACATATGCCACAATCCTTGTGTTCGGTGGTCAGTTCACTCGGTTGTACAGAGAAACAAGATTAGCATATACAGTCAGTGACCCTCAAAACCCAAAAAACTCCCCTATTTACATTGCAGACCAAGATCTGGGAAATTGCATTTTGTCTTTTGATGATGATTTGGATGGTTGTCCAGAGGAAATCGATATAAAGCAAGAAGAGTCAAGTCACATGACAGAGGATCTGTGTAACACTGGAGTCTGGAAAATGTATTTTGATGGTGCTTTATCTTCTGAAGGGGCAGGTGCGGGAGTGCTTTTAGTGGCTCCCAAAGGTAAATTCATTGTTCCTTTCTCCTATCGACTATAGTGGGACATAGATTACACTAACAACGTATGCGAATATGAAGCATTGATATTAGGATTAGAGGCTACCAAAAAGCTAAATATAAGTAACTTGGAGGTATATGGTGATGCAGAGCTAATAGTCAAACAAATAAACTGACAGTACCAAGCCAAGCATCCCAGACTAAGAACATACAGAAATTGTGCTTGGGATCTCATGGAAAACTTTTTCTCATCCGTAAAGGTCCATTTTATCCCTCGCGCATAGAACCTACATATTGATGCATTGGCAAAGGCAGCTTCAACCTTCTCTCCTCCCACAACTTACAAACTAAAGTACCACATTTAAATCAGATACAAACCCTCTATACCAGACAATATCCAACACTGGCAAGTCTTTGAAGATGACGAACAAATTAAGAAATTTCTTGCAGCAGTGGGTGAGTTCTTCAAAACTCATGTAGACCAAGAGAATCAAAATGACTCGATGTGGATCATGCAAGAGGGGGAAGACCCTGAAACATTCCAAGAAAAAATTGTGGATCATTGTATGTTGGTCCTTAAAAGCAACCAGATTCCAAAAGGCTTAATTCCTTTAGAAAGACTTTTTGACCAGAACGACATACCTGTGAAATCCACTTTGCAGCCCCAACCAGAAGAAGTGGAGGATTGTGATATAGGAACTGAAAAAGAATCCAGGGTAGTAAAGATATCCAAGTTCCTCCCTCCCGAAGTAAAGGTCAAGTATAGAGACCTACTCAGACAGTACAAAGATGTTTTCACCTGGTCTTATGATGAGTTAAGAACGTATGACACTTCCATAATTGATCACAAGATACCTTTGAAGCCTGGGGTCAAACCGTTTAGGCAAAATCTTAGGAAAATTAACCCCATTTTGTTACCCGTGATTGAAAAGGAAGTTAAGAATTTTTTAGATACGAAAATAATCATACCTCTAAGATACTCGAAYTGGGTGGAAAACCTGGTCCCGGTCAGGAAAAAGAATGGAGAAATCAGACTGTGTGTGAATTTCCGAAACTTAAATAAGTCTTCTCTCGAGGATAATTATCCACTGCCCAAAATGGACCATGTGCTAGAAAAAGTAGTTGGAGAAAATCGAATGTCTATGATAGATGGGCTCTCTGGTTATAATCAAATCGCCATGAACGAACAAAACAAGGAAAAAACTTCTTTCACCACACCATGGGGTACATTCATGTATGAAAAAATGTCATTTGGTTTGATGAATGCAGGGGCTAAATTCCAGCGCGCTATGGACATCTCTTTCGTAGGAGAAAGAGACAAGTTCGTAGTCATTTACCTCGACGATTTGACAGTTTTCTCTAAAACTGATGAAGAACACTTGATCCATCTGAAATAAACTTTCGAAAAATGCTGCAGGTTCGGTCTATCTCTAAGCCTAAAGAAATCACATTTCGCTATGCGAGAAGGTAAGATTCTGGGCCATATCATATCTAGAGATGGGATCAGGATTGATCCTAAGAGGATTGAAGCAATAGATACTATAAATATTCCCAGAAATGTAAAAGAGATTCAATCTTTCTTGGGAACAATAATTTTTTTACGAAGGTTTATCCCCAATTTCGCTGAGATTGTCAAATTGATCACAGGAATGTTGAAGAAGGACAGTGGAGTAAATTGGAMAAYCGAGGCCAGGGCATCGTTCACGCATATTAAAAAATTCATAAGCAAGGCACCTGTGTTAGCAAGCCCAGATTATCTGAAATATTTTGTTATCTTCTCATTTTCCTTTGAGCATACTATTGTCGCGGTGCTCCTATAAAAGGATGAAGAAGGATTCGAACGGCCGATCGCGTTTTTTAGCAAGAGCCTTAGAGATGCAGAACTGAAGTATGACATAATAGAAAAAAAGGCGTACGCAATGGTAAAAGTGCCTAAGGAATTCAGAACTTATGTACTACATTCAAAAATTATCGCGTACATGCCTACCAGTTCTGTGAAATATATATTGGTACAACTAGACAGTGACGGAAAAAGAGGGTGATGGCTTGCTAAAATCCAAGAATTCGATCTGGAAGTTAAACCGACCAAATTGATAAAAGGGCAAGGCCTGGCCAAACTCTTAGTTGAGTCAAATTTCAAAGCCCTTGATATCAATTGCTTGCAGGAAAGAGACAAAGATATAGACCTAAATGAACTGGATGAAGAAACAAGTCCAAACCAGATTGAAGAGAAGTTCTTATCATCGGACTGGTACAGAGACATAGTATTTTACCTGTTGAACCTAAAATGCCCAAATGAACTATCACCGTCTAAATGCAGAACTTTAAAACTCCATGCAGTTAAATATTTTATAGCCGAAAGTCAGCTATATTGGAAGGATCCACTTGGGTTCCTGCTAGTCTGTTTAGTTGAATCGAAAACTCAGCGCGTGATAGACGATTTTCATAAGGGAGTTTGTGGGGGGCATCATGCATGGAGAGCTACAGCTTACAAGATCTTGAGAGCTGGGTATTATTGGCCGAAACTCTTTTCGAACGTCAATGCCAAAGTGTGTGCCTACAACCCTTGTCAACTATTCAGAAGTAAACAGAAGCTCCTTGCACTGCCTCTAGTTCCAGTTAAAGCTGAAGCCCCATTTCAGCAATGGGGTCTACACTTTATATGCGAGATCAATCCCCATTCCAGTGCTCAACATAAGTGGATCTTAACAGCCATAGATTATTTTACTAAGTGGGTGGAAGCCATTCCAACCAAAAGGGAAACAGACTTGGTGGTAATTGATTTCTTGGAGGATAATATTTTGTCAAGATTCGGTTGTCCCCGAAAGATAGTTACTGACAATGCCCAGGCCTTTAAATCTATGGCTATGATTAGCTTCTGTTAGAGGTATAACATCGTTCTCGTGCATTCCACAGCATATTACCCCCAGGGGAACGGATTGGCCAAATAATCTAACAAGAGCCTGGTGAACATAATCAAAAAAGTATTGGATGAAAATAAAAGGTCTTGGCATGTGCACTTAAAATATGCATTATGGGAAAACCGCATCAGCACTAAAAGGTCTATTGGCATCTCGCCATTTCAAATGGTCTATGGGATAGATGTTGTTTTACCTATTAGCCTAGCGCTACCAGTGATGAAGTTATGGCAGGATCAAAACGAAGAACCCAATCCTATAACCAGGAGAATTAATCAGCTGATTGAGGTTCAACACTATAGATTTGAAGTTGATGAAAAGATGCAGAAGTACCAGGATGATATGAAAACATTGTTCAACCACAAAGCAAAGGACAGGGAATTCCATCCAGGTGATTTAGTGCTAAGATGGGATGCAAGAAAGGAGGAAACTGCGAAGCATAGTAAATTCGACCACCTCTGGTATGGACCATTCAGGGTCTCGACTCCAGAAGGAAAAAATTATTTCCTACTAGAAAATATAGATGGAGAAGTCCTCAAAGCCCCTGTCAATGGGCAGTATCTAAAGCATTACATGACGTAACAGTCGCCAGATTCAAAAAATAAATAAATAAATATTTATATATAGTTTGTGTATATATATGTATTTACATTTAAACATTGCTTTTCGATTTTCTGTTTTTATTTTGTTCATAAGTTTTCGACACATTTCAAATAAGATTCGTATTTGTCTTTTACAGGATTCCAGCTGCATACGAAGAAAGTAGGAAGAGTAAGATGAAAGTCAGTGTCAGAAATAAATTCGCATAAACAAGTGATACCTAAAGTAATTTCATATTGCGCAAAGAAAGTAAAATGAAAAGGTAAAGATGAGGTTTCTCAAAGGATATGTATAAAAGACTGTTAAAGAAAACTGAGGTAACGCCATTCAAACTGCAACATCAGCTGAACTGATAAATAACAGATTCGTTTCTTGTCTGATAATATTTGAAAAAATTAAGACAGCTTAAACGATTCACCCCATCTAAAAACAGTCGGTCAAAGTAAATTATCCCCGAAAATATCTACAAGAGCAGTTTTGATTTGTTTGACCTCTGTATTTCCAGTCAGTAAGTCGTTGCCTGGCATCCTATCTATCTTTGGGTTTAACTTTTAACAAGTCACCATCTTTCCGTTTCATTACGAAGGGATAAAAGTTTTTCATTTTAAACTCATGAGTTTCAAAACAGATTGTGGAATGAAAGCAGGTCTTCACAACTATCCAATCCCCTGTTAAACGAAGGAACATATAGAGTGATCCTAACTTTCCTAGGTTTTTCAACGGCATCGGAGGATTGAAGCTTGCTCAAATTAAATGCCCTTAAAAAGCTATTTTCCTTTTTCTCCCTAAGAACAAAGATGTTGTGAAGGTCGAGGGAAGGTTGGTACCAAGTAACAAAAGTAAGTTGATAGACCTATAATGCAAAAATATTCCACAGATATCAGCCCTGAATACAAACTGATTGCCCCCATCTTCGCGCTCTAAAAAGTAAATTATAAGACAAGTGGTGAAAGGAAATTCAGAAATGATTGCCCCCACCTAGTCCAAGAGATGATGAAAGGAAATTCAGAAAGGATTGCCCTCGTCTTAGCATTTAAATGCATAAATATATTCCGAAGTGGTGAAAGGAAATTCAGTAAAAAGGGGCCAGATAACTTCACCGGGGTACTGAACAGGCTCGCTGGTAGTGAAGCAATGTCTGAGATATCTGTAAGGCTGTTATACATGAATATCACTCTACTCTAGTAACCAATGCTTTCTAAAACCTGACCCACATCACAAATTCAGACGGGACTCCCCAATTAAAAACATATAATCTTATTCTTTTGATGCAAGCCGAGAGCCACAAGATCTGTTGGGTCTCCTAGGGTTGTTTAGATTGTCTTAAAACATACCTGAGTTTAGCAGCGGGAAAGAGAAAATTATGAAAGGGACTACAGTTGTGTTTAAAAAGAGTATCTGATTTTGAAAAAACTTTTCAAGGTAAAGAACGAAGTCTTTTTCCCCCTTCAATATACTATTCTCAGGAACCTTTCCGCCTAATTGAGCTTATGACTCCATTTACCCAATATTGGCACGTGGTCTACTGTTCTTCCCGCCTTGCAGGAAGGCGAGATCCCTAGTTGGAGCCTATGTTGGAGCTGCCCTTGTTTTTTCTAGCCCTTCACAAGTTTCATTTTTAATGCTTGAAATCTAAAAATGTTTTCCATTTTTCCTCTGAGATATCAATGATATCTGAAGCTTGATCACGTGAGAAGCGATGATATTTCTACTCTCAAAGCAAGTCCTACCTTTTGTAGAAATGTTTCCTCTTTTTGTTCTACTTCGGGATCTCACAGGTCAAATACTATAATTCATGTAATCTCCATATCCCGAGTCACAAAACGGAGAAATCATGTTAACTTTCCACTCAAGATAGTAACAAGGGTAAAGTTTTCCCTAACTTGTGATTAAGCATCATCGGGGTTTCGCGCCTCGGCGTTCACCAAACCCAAATTTTTATTATCACAGCCCCGATAGCCAAGGACACGAAGTCCTTTTGAATAACCCATGTCAAGGATTGAAGGTAAAAGCTAACCGTGGTAAAAGTTGTTCTCGGCGTCTCGCCACTCGGCAGTATCTTTTTCGAAGGTTACAATGTCTAAACCCTGACTCGCAAATTCACGATGCAATTATAACTTGATTAATTAATCACTTAATCCAAGATTATCTTCCCTTTTAATTAAGGCATGTTATCGCAATCTCGCGGTTTCGCAACTCGGCAGGTAAATCTCCTAGAAACTTATCTTCGAAGCTCCGAGTTGCGATATGGTGAATATAATAATTATAAAATTAATCACGCCCCAAATCGCGATTACCTTTAATTAAACCAAAATCGATCTTCGCAGTCTCGAGAGTTAGAGACTCAAATTGTTAAAGAAAAATCCTCGATATAATGAATAGCGAGATATTAATTACTGTTGGCGAGATTGGATTAATTAAGCTAAATCAAGACACATCTCATGTTTTGATGCTTTCACAACTCACGAGGAAGCCTTTTCTCTCCATACGCCAACTGACTTTTAAACCGCCAAAAATTTATGACATTAATGAGGAAATAGGGTAAATCTATGAATATAAGATCGGATTTTTTACGGCAAAAATTTATTTCTAAATATGATTTGACAGGCTTGTTTTGAAAGGTACCGAGTTTTCA
>JASDQU010331650.1:920-12839 GCA_032191745.1 Picea mariana | reverse complement strand
AACTATGGCAGCTCGCACGGTAACTGTTGAAAGTCCGAAAAGTTCGCCCTAGTGGCTATACCTCTCAGAAAGGCCTGGAAACTGTCCCAAATGGTGCGCCCTACTCTAATTCTCAGTCTAGGTGACTAACTGACCCCTCTGCTGGTGTGTCTGGACCCCGGATGGATCCCCCTCGAGGAATGCGCCCCTTCCTCTCTGGAAAACTGCGCCTTAGTGATTCCATCGTCGGAATTGGCTGAGAAGTATCTCAAAATGATCGCCCTAACCTACTGGGAAATGGGTTGAAAGGGTTTCCCTGAATCTAATCTGATGCTCGCTCTCGAACCCCGAAGTGTCCGCAAAAAGTGTCGCACTTCCAAGTCTGGAAAATGCGCCTCAGATGATTCCTCAGTCGGAATTTGACGAGGAACCAGGCAAGAGATGCGCCTTGCCTTCCTCTCAACTGGGTCAGAGGGGAATCTCTAAACTCTCCCTGGATGGGACAAGTCGATCCACTGAACCTCCTCGGAAGCTGCGCCCTCACCTTGGATAAGTACGCCCTTGCTGCTAGAACCTGTGTAACTGTTGTTGAAGAATGATGGAAGACCTGTGTGATCTTCCCGGTGACTAGGGTGTGTCTCTCAACACCGAAATCAACCAACTGGTGTCTTCCTCCTAGAATCCACTGAACTATCTCTCCTCAATGACAAGTCATAATCTGCATAATGATGAATTAGGTCGTTGACCTTTCTCTTATAGCTTTCCTAAATCCTAATTCACTGTTGAAACTCTAATTCACTGTTGAAACCCTAATTCACTGTTGACTTCTAATTTTAGCTCGTCTGTTCTATTTTTAGCTCATAATGACTTAAAAGCGCTTTTAACCACTTTTAGCTCAATGTCACCTTCCGAACATACACCTTTGACTAGAGTGACCTCTAGTAACCCTGTTTACCCCTTTTCTAGCCCTGACTATAGTCTAACGGGGCGATTTAGACTATTAAGCCTCCTTTCTGGAGCTCCTATTTGAAAAGGGACATTACACAAAAGATATATTTTTCTTGTTGCTTTGTTCTGGGTAGGTACATCTAAGCACTTCATTGCTTCATTGGTTAAAACCTTGGGACTTTCTGATCAGTGTGACTTGTGAGAGGGATACTTTTACAGACACTTTAACCTTTGCCTTCTCAAACCCCCAGGTCACCAAGGACGTCTCCCCTAGGCCATCAACCCTAAATAGAAAGAGGTATCATGTTGAGGTGACAATGATAGGATAACCTCCTATTACACCAATTTGCCTTTCCTTAACCTTTTCCTTTAGAATAAGTACAAATTAAGCGATAACAGGGCTCTAGCAATTCTTTCTTCCCTTCTTAGATTCTTCAATAATGTCACAACAAGTGTCTAGAGTCGAACTCCTAAAGTGCTAGCACTTTAGGACTTTAGGAGCTTAGATCTAGGTAGGATTTCCTTCAGAAATTAATGGATGAAACTATCCTTGTGAGAGGAGGAAGCACCTTATGCTCCTCTCTTAAAGCAATAAATCTTCAATATGAACAAGTAAAATCACAATAAAGCATTAATAACATGAAAATTGCAGAAATTTACTTACTTCACCAAGACAATGACAAGAGAAAACCCTAATTGTAGAAAATTCCACCAAAAATCAGCAAGAGACTAACAATAGCCTATGGGATAGACCGCCTCACACACTGATTTCTGCAGTTCAGCCCTTTTACTATTCAACTTGATGATGAGCTCCCCCAATTTCTTGACTGTCCCCTCGTTGAATAAGTTATTCCAAGAGCTAGTTGTCAAGATACTTCTATAGCTGTCCCTACTGTCTTTGAAGGTTTCATGCTCTAAAATGAAATGTTTTTCTGTTTCCACTTTTCCGGAGGTGCAGAACACACACACCCTTTCTTACCAAGCTTCTTTTGGTCTTTTCCAACACCCAGTTTCACAACGGAGTTGATGGGAATTGGTTCTTAATTGGGCAATAAGCATTTTGGCTCTTCAAGATATATTGGCCCCTATGTACGCTTTTTGATGATGATTGTATGTGGGGTTAAACTCTTCAATATAATACTCTTTCTTTCTCCCGAGCCCTTTATCCCAAGTTCGCTTGTGGAACCTGTTGACCACCTATTCAACAAGGGGGTCAACTCCATGTACCTTGAATATATGCATCATCATATGCAAACAAGTCAGAGACTATTTGGTTCTACAGGGCAATTTTTGCTCTAGCACACATTATTGTAAACGGAATTTCCGCACCCCTGCCTAGGTTAATAATGTAATAGGTCTGCATGGATCATAGTTAGGTCAGTTACCTTAGGATGTCTTCATTAGGAGAGTTCCTTTCACTGACTGTTTTTTATCCTCAAGTTATTAATTTGGCCTAACTAGCCTTATTAATTTCCCTTGAGTTTTTCACTCCCACTAGTAATAAATTCTTCAAAGTGGTGAAAGGCGTTCTAATGAAGTCATCCTCTGGAAGCTAGTGTTTAGGAATGATGTAAATGACCATGTAAGATAACTCAAAAAGTTTCACAGAATTCCGTCAAGTCTAGATAGGTTTTTTTTTTTAATTAATTAAAATTAATTGAAATTTCCTAAGGCTGGAAATTTAATTAATTAATTAATTTTTGATAAATAATGTAAAAACTGGGTCCCTAGGTTTTTGATAGGGGTATTTGTGCTCAAAAGAAATGGAATGAGACCCCCTACACCCTTGGACCAAGTTTCAACTCAGTTGGACAAGTTTTGCTAGGGTTTTGTCCACATAGGAGTCTTAGTCAGATAGAAACAATTTTAATTGCTAACCCAAAACATGGAAAAAATGTCAATTTTGTAAATAATGAGCAATTG
This sequence comes from Picea mariana, assembly GCA_032191745.1. Classification (NCBI taxonomy): domain Eukaryota; kingdom Viridiplantae; phylum Streptophyta; class Pinopsida; order Pinales; family Pinaceae; genus Picea; species Picea mariana. Next base: position 9,989 of record JASDQU010331650.1, on the reverse strand, counting down.
AGGTAAAGTAAAGGTGACAAATGATAAGAGAGACCCTCCTAGCCTATCCCAACCCATTCCTAACCAACACCCACTTCTTAACTCACCTTTTAATTAAATCCTCATTGGGATTTGCGCCCCCCTTGGGGAATGCAACCCCGTCCCACGTGTGAGTTGCTAACTCATTTTTAAATTGGTTATGGGCCCCTCCTCATGAGGTGTGCCCCTCCTTGCCTCTCCACATCACTTTTGGAGTGTGTTATACACACTCTCCCACACTCCAACCACACTCTCCTCAAAACCTCACGCTTTCCTTAAAGAGTTGCGCCTTTCCTCTTGAAGAAAGTGGAAACATCTTTTGAAAGATGGAAACTAGATTTCAAAGCTAGTCGTTGGCTTTTCCTTTGGCCAATGCGCCTCACTTAGATGGCCAACTCACCATCCATATCATCCCACTTACCATTCTCTACAAAACCTAAAAGCCACACGCCTTCCTTGACTGGAGTTCTCTGTGGTTGGATTTTTGACATTTGTCAGAGATCCAAGAAGGGTCTCTTTGGCCTCTCATGCTATATAAGAAACCTCTCCCTCATTAATTCTTCACCATTCTTCTAAGTATTGTTATGCTACCAAATTCTCTCCATCTCTCTCTCTCTCTCTCTCATTGTCACTTTGCTTCACGCGCTTGTTCTTGAAGAGCTTGGAGCAACTTTATTGCTACAACCTCTTACATTGATAATAAACGAATAGCTTTGGAGGAATCGTGGATCTCAAAGACTTGTCTGGATGCTCCATTGTTCATGAGGTGATATTGTTCTTTGCTTTTGAATATTATTGTGTTATTGGGTAGTTTGCTTGAGTAAAGCTTTGTTTGCTTAGCTAGGTTTAACTAACTTATAGTGGCTCACCTACATGCCTTGTATTTATTAATGATGCTAACTTTGTTGTGTTATTAATCAATACAATCCATTATCTACTTTGTCTCACATTTTATTTGAAGCTTGTAGGTTATTTCAAAGAATGTTGTTGGGATAGATCCAAGCAAGGATCTACTCTCATCACTTACTAAAACTTCACAGCTTTCTGATTATCTTTATGTTTCATTCATATTCTGATTTTGAATGCTAACTCATTAGATAGGTCAATATAATCAATTATAATTTCTGGTTTTGTATGTGGGAAATTTCTGTTGCAAAACAAAAAATTTCTTAACTTTGTTTGAGTGTGTTGCAGCAAAATCAACAAGCAATAGCTTGCTGATTTTTGCAGGTTCTCGCAAGGTTAAGGGTGCATGCTGCCCGATTTCATTCACAACACACCTCCAAGAACCTCCTTTCAAAGTGGTAACAATTTCTCTTCCTTCTCTTTCAATCTAAGCGTTGTAAGCAAGCCCAAAGGAGTGTACCCAAGTGACTTTCATTCTCTTCATTTCAGTCTTTGCTTTCCAAGTTTTAGTTAGTTTTCTTTTCTGTTTCTTTCTTAGATTAGCTAGTTTAGTTGTGGTATTTTACATGCATGCTTAAAGCGAAAATTATCTAGAGTAGATCTCACACAACCTATGCTAGCTTAGAGCCCGTGGAGGCTTAGATTAAATATTTACTTTTTCATTGCATGCAAGTCATTTATTTCTCAAGTATTTATCTTTCACATATGCATGCAAACATGGGTATCTTAATGGCTTAAATAATCGTCATTTTCAATTCCGCAAGTTATTTTCAAAGTTCTTTACGTTTCACATGCAATAGTCTCACATTTAAGAGCTTCAATCTTCATAACTTGTTCAAGTGGATATCCCATTTATTAAGCCATTTAATATTTTGTCGCATCCATGTCTTCTTTCTTTTGCACAATATGTCGTTGAAGACGACCTTAGGCCACCGATTGTCTTCCATTTGCTCAATTGTTTTTAGATATCTTATGAGATGCACCATAGCGATTGCTTCAATAGGAGCAACCCCCATTTCACTCAACATGATATCATAAGGGACTGAAATTTTAATTTTAAACTTGTTTGTGATCAAGTGTTTTTTAATCTTCTCAATTTGCTTCCACTGTAAGTCAGATGTGTTGCTGGCCCACACTTCACAACCATATAGAACCACCTGGATCACTAAAATCCCAAAGAGAGTTTGCATAGTCTTCCAATCCCATAGCTTTGCTTCTCTGCACCTATTTTGAAAAGCATAGAACGCTTTCCAACCTCCCACGGTTCTTTTCTTTCTGCAACCTTCCCAACTTAGATTTTTGTTGAAGTCAATTCCGAGGTATTTGTAATCTGTCACTTCTTCAAGAGTGTTTCCTTCAAAGTAGAACTTATGTTGCTTATGTTTTCTTTTGCTAGAAAAAATCACCACTTTCATCTTGCTAGTACTGACTTGCACCCCCACTGTACTACAAAAGTGCTCAAGGGAAATTAAGTGTTCTTGCAACCCAAGAGCGGATTTAGCAATCAGAATAAGGTCATCTGCATACAAAAGAAGCCTTATCACAAAATCACCCAAAAGAGCACCATCACCCTCCTGTGAGTTTAACCACTCTTCAAGTTTGTCTGTATATAAACCAAAAAAGGTAGGGGACAATGGGCACCTTTGCTTGACCCCTATATCGCTCCTAAAACTTTCGGAAATATTAGTTGACGTTCTGATTTTGACTTTAACCTCCTCATATAGCCTATGGACGACTGCTCTAAGATGTATAGGAACCCCAAGTTCCTCCATTCTATGCCACAGCTTATCTCTAGGGACTGTGTCAAAAGCTTATTTGAAATCGACAAAGCAACAAAAGGCTTCCTCTTTTTTCTCCACACTTTTTCAATGATGTGCCTTAGAGTTATATCGTGATTAATCGTTGAGTGTTTAGATTTGAAACCTGCTTGCCCTTTAGCATGCTTATCCCGTTCTTTTGCCCACTTGTTGATTCTATTTTCTAGCATACTTCCAAATAACTTTGCAAACAAGGGGTTTATCATTATGGTCCTATAGTTGGAGGGATGGTTGACATCCCCACTCTTGAAAAGCGGTGTTGCTAGTCTCGTTGTCCAATCTGTAGAGAATCCCTGCTGAATGATGTTGTTGAAAATTTTCATAATGTGAGGTGCAAGAGTGTTTGAACCCCACTTTAGATATTCAGCTTGGAATTCAACTAAATCTTTTGTTTTTCCAACACCCAACTTTTTGATACCCACCTCAATTTCTTGCACGGTGAAGAGCTTAGTAGTAGTGTTGACCAAGGGAGGGGGGTCCACCTTAGGATATTGCTCATAAAGCTGCTTTGCATACTCGAACCATTGATAGGTTGTGATATTATTTTTCGTTTGAAGTTCCTTCCAAAATAACTTGGGGTTATTTTTCCCCAAGAAGATTAGTTCCTCCCTCCTTGAGATCATGAAATCAGTTTTTTTCCTTCTTACAATTTGCTTGTAAGCTTTTATGTTTATTTCTTTCTGGCTTGACTCTTTCAATGTTTTCCTTGCTGTTTTGGATTCCTTATCAAACCAAACATTAACCGGAAAGCAGTTTGTTTTAGATTTCCTATTTTTTGCTCTTTTGCATTCTATAAGTGTGCTTTGGATTAAATTTGTTAGCTCATGGCTATGAAGGCCCTGGGACGGAATTTTCTCCTTGTTAAACAACCTCTTTAGTGCTATCTTGAAGGTGTTACAGTTTTTTTGAGTCAACAAAATTCTGCCCTTTGAAGGAGGTTGTTGAATGTACTGATTTTTATTCCCATGTTGTTGTTCAACCCACGTTAGACTTAAATAGATCGGTTTATGATCAGATTTCAACTTCCACAGTTGTTCACCAATCAAAACTTCCTCCATTTTCTCACACAAGCCATGTGAGCAAATTGCATAGTCTACTACACTTGCTCCATTTTAGGTATTGCAGGTGAAATTGCCAGAATTCGCCCATCTAGCCAATCCATTACAAATGATTAAGTCAAATGCCCCACATAAAGTAAGTAGTTGTTCCCCAAAGAAGTTGCAGCTTTTGTTGTCCTCTGAGACTCTTGTCCACTGATGATTTCTTTCTTCTGTAAGCCAAATGGGGTTGCAGCGTTCCTTACAACGAAGAATACTAGCTTGTTCACATGCTGTCCTAGCATTGAAATCACCTACTATAAGGACTTCACTTAGTTGAAAGTACGCTGCAATATCATTTTTTAAGGCTTCAAAGTGGTCTTTGTGGTCAAGCCCCCTAGTTTTGTAAGTTTTTGAAACTTGTGGGGCAAAATAACATGCTGCAATCCTGATGATGTTACCATTTTCTGATATTTTAAACCAAATGAATTGTTTATTTGAGTCTTCTCTTTCTAACTGAATGAGACGACCTTTTTTTTTCTTCACTAAGACCATGATACCCCCGTGTCCTTTACCATTTTCAGCTGCTTTGTTCCACACTGCCATCTTCACATACTCTTCAAACATAGGTGTCTTGCACCCTTCATGCTCATGTGTTTTCAATAGACAAATTATGTCTCTATCTTCTGCGATATGTCTAACCCACGTCCCCGCCTCCAAGGATAACCTCTGCAATTCCAACAAACTAATCTTAAGGAAACCTGGGAGTAATTTGATTGCTATTTGTTTTGGTTTACAAGACTCAAAGTTGAGTCTTCACCCTTATTTGTCCATACTGGCCTTGTTTCATATTTTCCTGCTAATGAAATTGTTGTCTCTTCTTGGCTACCAACTTCTTGTCCTGTTTTAGAATGAGGACCGAAAAAGGCAATAACAGCTGTCCTGTTGTAATGTATATTATCTTGCATATCATATGTTGCCCACAGCTATGTAATGTTAGTGTTGCTGGGGAGGATTGAGTGCTTGAGGTTTTTTTTTTTCATTTTAAATCTAATAAAAAATATTTCTGGATTATGACCTAATTCTTTGTGTATGATTCCAGGAGATCATTTTGCAGCGTGTATTGAATATGTATTACGATTTTCCCCAGTCTTGCGAGTTGAGCGGCTTATTGTTTCTCAACAAGTGCAAGAAGTAAAATCGTATGGTAGTTCATGTTATCAAAATAATCGGATAAACTCTGAAACCAACACACCTGAACCCATTTCTAATCAATCAGAAAGGCTCGACAGTTCAACAAATTGCACTGATTTATTAGAAATGAACACTGTGCAAATGAGTGAAGGTTATCTGGTTTCGCCATCAATGGAAGAGGTGGCTGATGATTTTGTTGTATCAATTGGAGGTTCCCGTGGGAATCAGAAACGGAAGAATAAATTATTCAAGGAAATGGGCAAACTGAAATCTAGCAAAACTGTCACTCGTACAATTGGTGAATTTGATTTCTTGTTTCAACGTGCTTGTTTTAATCTAGATACACCCAATTCTACAATTAGCGGCAAACAATCCACAGGTGGTTCATATATTGGTGATTTTCAGAACACTATCCAAGGGGCTTTTAACTCGGAATTTCCACATAAAGATGCAACTATGGAAGAGGTGCACCATTGGGAAGCTTCAGTTAAGTTTCTTCTGTATGCAGGTCCCTGGGAGGCTTTTGGCTTGGAAACACCGAACCATGCCACATGGAAAGTCAAGAAGGTTAATGATGTGGTAGAAGAAAGCTCCTTATGTGCTGAATATAAAAATGGAGATCCACCCACTGAAAACTCAATGGGAAATAGATCTGAGATTCCCCCCTTAGGTCCAAATATTGGCATTGCCGGCCATTCTATATTATTAGGATGTGCTAGGGGAAGCGATGCGTTTTTAGGCTGTTTCCTGGGACCACATGTAGGAGAGACTCTCTGTGACAGAAAAACTCGACTGCGCAATCAGCTTGCTCTCTCACAGAACTCATTAGCAGCTTCCTTTCTTCGCAGGACTTATGCTATTGGAGATTTTTCAGAGCAAACCCAAGAGAAAAGGTGTTTTTCTGCTGGAAATGGTACTAGACAAGATAATTGTTTGGTGGAGACAGAAAATAAGTCCGTTTTGAAAATTGTTCCAGGTGCACTGTTGAAAGGCTACTTGTTTTATGAGTATGAGCTGTGGCAGCTTTTGAGAGTAAGGAGAGGCGAGAATAGGATATATGGCTCCTGTGACTTTTGCACTAGGATGATGATGGACGCTTCAAAGAAAATACAAACCATTGAAGTCAACACTATTTCTGAAAGGCTTCCCATTGGGCAATCGTCTGCATTGCTAGAAATCGACTACGAATTTCAATGCTCTTGTTTTAAATTTAAGATGTCCAGATCAAAGCTCAATCCACAACATTGGATGGGCTGGTGGGTTCGCATCGATGAATTTGCCAAGTTTGCAAAAACTTCAGCTTGTGAAAAAAGCAGGTGGTACATAGTTCCAAAGAAAGAGTGGCTTTCACCTGTTATTGTGAATGGGTCTGACATGGAAGGTTGTGCAAAGGTAATGATGTTGGACGAATTTTTGGCTATGGCTGGTAAGGTTGCCGAGGAAGCTGCTTTGTCAGAAGTTCCACGAAAGAGGCGTTTTATGGTGGCAGAAGTTTGCTGGGAAGCTGATTTTGTGGATCCAGTTGGTTCTCAGRGTCGATTTGAAGGTGGCAATTCATCTTTGCATGGTCATGGGGCCTGGATAGAAGTAAGCAGAGGATTTGTGGTTGAGGAGACATGGCCAGACAGCAGAGTGTACAGGCCACATGGTTATGTTCCAAACTGGTCCCCTGGTTTGCAACAAGGGATTAAATAAACTGCTTGCAAGCTGTAATATACCAACCTCTTGTAGATTGTATAACTGAAAGATGAATGACTGCCCTTTTTACGAGCATTCTATTTTGTTATTAGTTCAAGAAGTGCATGTCTGCCCCGCTGCAGGATACTCGTATAGGTATCTGCAATATAGGACAATGGACATCTTTTCAAGTTTCAACCTTAGCATGGGCAGGTGGATTATTATTCTGTTTGATTATAAATGCAGCATCTTTAGATAGACTTGAATGAGAATAATAAGTATTTGATATAGCTGGGATATCTTAAATTATTTGTCTGTGGAGTTGGGGTCACTCACAAAAGAATCAAGAATCCTTGTTGTCATGAAAGCCTTTTCCCTTGCGCAACATAAATCTCACACACAGGACTTTAGATTCTGTTTTTGCTGCTACATGCCATGCCATTGAACTCAATGGCATTGTTTTTGAACTTGCCACTGCACGTCACTTCCCAGGTATGTGGTCAATTGACAGAGACAAAGTTGTTCAAATCATATGATTAAACTCCACATCCCAAGTTTCTGACACTACGCATTGTTATTTTTGTGGGTCAGTAGGGTGGTCTCCAAAATCAGGCCAGCTATAATTAAAATTTAGAATCCAATCTCCAGTCACCTTGCCAATGGTGAAGATCGCAGATATTAATTTACCAGGAACTCGGAGCCTAAATTTGTTTTAGTTAAATCTAGGTTGCATGTATTATAATTCAATATTAGGGGCTGAATTCATTCTTAGATTTCATTTTTACAGGTTGTAGTTTGAGATCTTTGTTACAAGACTATTCTTTCGTGATCACTATTTATATGTTTGTCTGTCTGTCTGGCTTTATTTTCTCTGAAATATGCTGGTGCAATCTATTTCTATTTCTATGCGTGGTAAGTAGAAACCCTAAAGATTTATGGTTAGACATAATCAGCAGCAACCTTAACCTCAAAGACATGAGAATTTTAATAGCAAATATGAAGTAAATTTGGTTCTTCTCCCTCAAAATCATCTATAATCACTCAGACTATGGCCTTGTCAAATCACCCTCATGGACCTTCATTAATTTTGTAGAATTAAGTTGTCAAATCACTCAGACTATGGCCTTGTCAAATCACCATAAAATTTATTATTATTTTTAAATATATGAAAGTTTTATTTATTTTTTCAAAGACAAACTCGTCGCACAAATACAAAAATGTCCAAAGCCAATGATGGTATGCTAAAATGGATCATACAAAAATGTCAAAAGCCTACCATGGTGGTATGCTAAAATGGACCTTGAGATATCTGTCTTGCTTTATAACACTTTGCAATTAGACTGTGTCCGTGTTAAAAAAATCTATTATAATATATAAAAAAAATTTAAATTTTAATGAAGTGTATGATGAATCTTGAATAAGTATTTATGCAAATTATATATGTTAAAATAGAAGGCCTTTGGAGATGGAATCAAGAATAATATAGGATAGGAAATTTAGACATGCAATTAAGAATAATATAGGACAGTATATCTATAAAAATGAGTTTCTTTTGTTTTACTTTATGCATTAGAACATGTAATTGATCACATTCACAGAAGTGAGAGAAGTGAGATGTATTTTATAGTTTAATATGATGGAGATGTGTAATGTTTGTGCCTAACACTAACCTTGAAATATAAGAAGAGAATGTCAAACATTAAGTAATATTTATATATACATATACATCAACATAGACCTATTTTGACATGGGATCTTTTAAGTAGTATGAAATTTGTTAAATTATGAGCTTGATTTCTTATGCGGATTAATTCTTTTATTTTCTTCAATACTTTGATTCCAGCGTAATACACTTCAACAATTCCAAATCATAATCGAATAGCAATAATTATGTAGATAAGTAAACATGCATATCAACAACACTTATACCCCAGGGAAACCCTATACAGGGATAAAACCCCCAACAAATAATATTCCTTTATTGCATTAATAATGTATGATCTCTTACAAATATCCACCATGAATGTTCTGCTCTCAAAGACCTTGCCAAGATGACTCTGACCTGACAAAGACTTACAAGACCTTGCTGAAATACACCTTTGATATGTTGCCTCTTTATCACTGATGTGCTCCTCTATTGCTTCACCCTCAGCCTGCATATGAAAACTGTGTTGAAAAGAGGGTTTGACCTCTTCTTATATACGGTGAAGAGGGGAAGCTCGACATAGTAACCCGATTGCATGCATTAAACATAACTTAGCTTCATGCTTTAGTTCGAACTTAGAACTAGACTTGAGATTGGTTACAACTCAACTTTACACTTTAGTTCGAACTTAGAACGAGACTTGAGACTGACATGCTTTAGTTCGAACTTAGAATTAGACTTAAGACTTTAGTTGCAACTCAACATTACACTTTAG
>JASDQU010331640.1:0-12839 GCA_032191745.1 Picea mariana | reverse complement strand
AACCGTTCAGACAGAAACTTAGGAGAATAAATCCCAAGTTACTCCCTTTGATAGAAAAGGAAATCAAAAAAATGTACGATGCCAAAATCATAGTCCCGTTACGTTTTTCCAAATGGGTCTCCAATTTGGTCCCGACACGTAAGAAATCTGGGGAAATCAGGCTTTGCATTGATTTCCGAAATCTGAATAAGGTCTCCCTGAAGGACAATTACCCCTTTCCAAAAATGGAACACATACTACAAAGGGTAGTTGGATCCAGTCGAATCTCTTTTCTAGATGGGTTCTCGGGTTATAATCAGGTCCTCATTCACCCAGATGACCAAGACAAAACCGTTTTCACTACACCATGGGGCACTTTCATGTATGTGAAAATGCCTTTTGGTTTGATGAACGCTGGAGCCACTTTCCAGAGAGCGATGGACATCGCCTTTGTGGAAGAGTTAGGTAAATTTATCGTCATCTATATGGACGATGTAACTGTGTTTTCCCAATCTGATGACGAGCACCTGAGACATCTCAGACGAGTTTTCAAGAAATGCAGGAGGTTTGGGATTTCTTTAAATCCTAAGAAAATCCTTTTCAGAGTAGGGGAAGGCAAACTGCTAGGGAACATAATCTCCAAGGATGGAATCAAAATAGACCCCAGTAGAATCGAGGCCATACGAAAATTAGAACACCCAAGAAACATCAAAGAATTACAGTCTTTTATCAGAAAAATAAATTTTCTACGAAGATTCATACCTAATCTGGCAGAGCTCCTCAGAAACATTACAAATATGTTAAAAAAGGATGTAAAAATAAAATGGGACACCGAGTCCAGGCAGTCTTTCGAACAAGTCAAACGAGCACTCACAGAGGCCCCCGTTTTGATCAGTCCTGATTTTACCAAGGATTTCTATCTTTTTTCTTTCGCTTCCGAACATACCATTGTAGCGGTATTACTACAGAAGAATAGCGAAGGGTATGAACAGCCCATATCATTCTTTAGTAAAGCATTAAGAGATGCTACTTTGAATTACAAGATAATGGAGAAACAAGCTTTTGCCTTGGTAAAATCCATAAAAGATTTTAGGGTCTACATTCTCCATTCCCACACCATTGCATATGTTCCAAATGTGGTAGTAAAAGACATTTTGACCCAGGACAATCCGGATGGAAGAAGAGGAAAATGGATTGTTTTCATTTTAGAATACGACATGGAGATTAAGCCTACAAAACTAATTAAAGGTCAAGGCCTAGCAAAATTAATGGCTGAATCAAATTTCCATGCTATTGACATTAATTTCTTAGCTGCAGCAGATGAACAGGGTGATATGGCGACTCCAAGCATGAGAGAGGTATTTCTCAACTCTCCATGGTACGCAGACCCAATATTTGTTTTGCATAATTTACAAGCTCCCCCTGGTTTGACTAAGACTAAAGCTAGGTTTCTTAAGTTGAAAGAATTGAAATTTTGCATTCTAGAAGGCAATCTGTATTGGAAAGATCCTGGAGGTATTCTGTTAAATTTTTTATTGAAATATGAAGCTGACAAAGTGCTACAAGAATTTCATGCAGGAGAATGTGGTGGCCATCTAAACTGGAAGGTCACAGCCAACAAAATCCTCAGAGCTGGATTTTATTGGCACACCCTATTCGATGACGTACATCATACAGTGACTTCATGTCATCAATGTTAGTTGTTTGAAGGAAAAAGGAAACTCCTTCCTCTCCCCCTGAAGCCAATCTCAGTTGAAGCCCCTTTCCAACAATGGGGATTGGACTTCATTGGAGAAATACACCCCCCTTCTTTAGTCCAGCATAGGTGGATTCTTACTGCCACAGATTATTTTACAAAATGGATCGAAGCAGTACCAAGCAGGCAAGCCACTGATTTTGTTATTATCAAATTCCTTGAAAATAATATTTTGTCTTGCTTTGGATGTCCTAGAAATATTATAACTGATAATGCAACTGCTTTTTGATCGAAGAAACTCATAGATTTCTGCAACCAGTATCACATTGGTTTGGGACATTCCACAGCTTACTACCCTTAGGGGAATGGGATGGTGGAATATTTAAACAAAACCTTGGTAAACATCATCAAGAAGACGTTGCAAGAAAACAAGAAATCGTGGCATAAAAAGTTGGTGTTTGCATTATGGGCTGACAGACTGACCACCAAAAGGTCAATTGGTATGTCACCATATCAGCTGGTCTATGGCATAGAAGCAGTTTTCCCCACCTCCTTAGGAGTCCCTGTCATGAAGTTGCTTCAAGACATACAAGCTGAGCCAAATGACTCACAGAGAAGGATCAACCAGATGATCCATTTGCAGCAATCTAGGGAAGAAGTATTCAACAAGAGTCAGGTATTCCATGAAAGCATCAAGAGGATTTTTGACAAAAGAACCAAGGAAGATGATTTTGAGCTAGGAGATTTGGTGCTGAGATGGGATACCAGAAATGAAGACAAGGGAAAGCATGGAAAATTCGACAGTCTGTGGAAGGGACCATTCATGATTCAAGCATTCAGAGGAAACAACACTTTCTTGCTAAACAACGCTGATGGGACAGATCTACTAGAAGGACCTATAAATGGCAGAATGCTGAAGCATTATTTTCCGCCTCAGTAGAGACTCGAGGTTTCAACTCTCCATTGTACATACCATCTTTATTTTTTGCCTGCATTTTTTGAGTGAATAACTTTAGTCAGTTGGTTGAAGCCCGAAGAGAAGGCCCTAAGCCATTGACCACTGTTCTTCCATTTTTTGAGAAAAAAACCAATCAAACAACAAAGGCGACTAGGGAGGAATTTTCAGAACGTCAGGAACCAGGATTCTTGGCACTTCACAGGGAAAGTACCATCACCAGGTGGAGCCGCTGTTATCACCCTATAAGTTATAGGATCAACTAGTGACTGGAATATTATCTATCTCTAGTGTTTTTGTTGACAAATGATTTTTCATTCTGCAAATAATTTGAAAAGAAAAGAAAAAGAAAAAAAAAGGAGAAAAATATGAAATGCTCAAATTACTCATGGAGCAGAATGCACAACTAAAGGAAATGGAAGCTGAGATGGAGAAGTTGGTGAAAGAGAAAGAAAAACTGAAGCCAATGGAAGTCATTCCATTGAGTGTCATTCCAATTTTGGGAGTGAGCACAGCTTCAGTGACAGAAGTCCCATCCGCGACTCCATTGACATCCCTGGAAAAGACAACCGACTTGGATAAATCTATGGAAAAGATGAACCTGCATGAAACAGAGATCAGCAGGCTCAAAAAGGAGATTGAGAACCTTCAGGAACTCAAATCTTCCTTTTAGATCAGCCTCTCCAAGGAAAAGCAGGTGTTAGACCAGCTCAAACAAGAGTTACAACAGCTCCGGGAGCAAACAATGGTAGGTAAAACTTTGGCCGAGGTTAAAGAAAGTGTCTGGACAGACATCACCAAGTCTATGAACGAGATATGGCCCATGATACAGATCATGTTTGAGCAGAATGAATTGGTGCAGAGAAGCAAACAGGCCATTGAGAAGATCAGATCAGAATTGGGGGAGATGCCCACACAGGCTAATGAAATCATCAAGTTCCTAAATTCTAATACCAAGGAGGAACTGGAAGAGCTAAAAATTGAAGACAGAACAGAGACCATCCTTGAGGTCAAAAGAGTTTTGACCAAGAGAGGATTAATGCTTTAGCTAGAAGAAAAGGTTCAGGCCATGGACCTAGGAGTACAAATATTTTTTAGTAAGATTGAGGCTCTACAGAAGAAAGGTCTTCCTAGTCTGAAGGTAATCAATGACAGATTGATGACACTCCCAGACTACAAAAAGAGACTGGCCGATGTGGCAAAGTATAGTTCAAAGTTTTTAGGAATTCAAGGCAACATCACTAGCAAGGCGTTTCTAGATGCACTTCATTGGGACATCAGTATTCAGCATGAGATTCGATACATCTTCGTCACCAAACCTACCTTTTCCAAGTACATAGAAATGGACGAAGTTTATCGAAGGCTACTCAAAGTCAACGTTCCCAGTCATCTTCGATGGGAAGAAATCTATGATCTGATTGAGTAGCAGATGAGTTGTCCCAACCCAGTCATTCATCCAGTCAGATGAGGTCGTGCAGAGGCCTCATCAACGGTCCACCCAGAAAACAGCATGCAGTTGTGACACATCATCAAGCAGTTCCTAGATTTATGAAATTTGTTAAGTTAGTTAGGCTAAAAATAGATTTAGCATGTTCTGGTCATTAATGACAGGATCGTTTGTAATTTTGAGTTATAAATACTTCATCTTTCGAAGTATCAAGGGTTGTTGATCCTCACGCCCTGCAAGCTATCAGACTGTAATATTTTTGAAGAGATCTACCATTAATACAAAGAGGCATTTTTGCAAGATTCTTGCGTGTATTCACTGGTGATGTTTTTTTCTCTACGTTAAATGTTATTCCCACTTTGTTATCATACTGTTTTCTAAATCTAATCTTTAGAAGTAACGAACGTTTTAGGATTTATCTCGTATACCCTGTTTCTGACTCAAAATATTTAAGTGTTTATCTTCTCATTTTACAATAAAGAAATTCTTAACTACTTCTTTGTTGTAATTGTCTTTCTCATCTTTTCTGCTATTCCTCATTTATGCTATCAAAGAATCTAGTGATTATATTATCTCGCCCTGTAAAAGGTTCCTTTGTTTTTCTGGTTTGGATTTCATCTTTACGAAACGGACCCCATAGCCCAATGGATGTGTGAACTATCTCAACCAACTTGACAAACACTACGACAACAAAACCGACTTATTTATTTACCTAGACTAATATTTAAAATTTGAAACAGATTTAAAATCATATAGAGAGATCCCTCTCTGAAGTTGGAAGGGATAGATCCCAGATTAAAAAGCGGTTGGATAAAGTTACCTCTCGTAGATTTCTTCTCCCAAACAACCTCTAGGAAATTTACAGAGCGCTAAGATAGGGTTTCATTGGAATAATGTGTTGTATGATGTTAGGATCAAAGGTTTTTAGGTCATCGTATGTCCAAGCAAAAACATCTTTGAATTCCTTAAACAACTTAATAAATGCTACCTTTTCCTGCTCAGAACACCCCAACCCTAAATTGATGCATTGTGGGTTGTCTTTAGTTCCCAAATTTACTTTTTCATGTGTACCTTCGACATGGGTACCTTCGTCGATCACTGCTCCCTGGAAATTTTCTTCCATATGCAAAAAAATTATGATCTGTTGATCATCATCGAAGACTCTCCAATTCGTGAGGTTGTCTAGGATGGACGGTCTGAAAAACAGTTCGACGAAAAATGCATTCGGAGATAGGCTTTCTGCAGGAAATTTTTTTTAAGTGACGTTAGCTAACAAATCAACTTCATAATTATTCAATCTAGGAATAGAATTTATGTTAAATGCAGAAAAATTGTTCATCAAATTCCATACCTCAGTCTGATAGCTTTTTAGGTGCAGAGATAAACAATGGATAGAATTTTTTACTGTCTAACCACTATTTTTGAATCACCAAAAACAATCAAATTCTGAATGTTTAAATCTATTGCTTTTCTGAGACGTTGCAGGAGTGCCTCAAATTCGGCCGTGTTTTTTGTACATTTGAATTCTAACCGGCAAGAAATCAAAGTCTTGTTACCTACTAGATCGATGAGCACGCACCCTGCACCAACTCCTTCCTTAGATTTTGACCCATCGAAGTAGAGAGACCATATTTGATTTTCGTCAGGTGCATGCGACCACCGAGAGGAGGTTGTTGACTGTGTGCATGTCATAATTTCAAATTGTTGTTTCGGGTCAGGGATGGTAGAAGTTTCAGCCATGAAATTGCTGAAAAAAGTGTCCATCCCTTGTATTTCAGGCGAATTGGCAGAACGAGTGAATGGTTCATTGGGATCATTTAAATTAGTTACCATGAACTTAAGATAACGCTCACGATTTACCTTGATTCTGTTAGGCTTTCCATTCTCGGGTAGCTACAAGTGAGACCAATCTGTTGCAAAATAGCCATGTAATTGTTATGACCAATCTCTACTTAAAAACAAACCATATACTTTTGGGATATCTACAACAATGATACCAATCACTTGATGGACTTTAGGATTAGATGAAAATATTATAAGCACATTTTTTAATTCGCCTATTACTTTAACACTAGTTCGATCAAGCTGGACGGTTGAACTTCGGCATTAATATTTTGACAGACAGACCAAGGTATTACATTAGATGACGCACCTGAATCTACCATACAGTTATGTACATTCCTATTGAAAATTTCGAAAGTCAACAAAAATGGAGGGACATTTCTGCAAGTATTAACAATAGAAGTTTGTTGTTTTTTAATCGCAGCCTTTGAAACTGGTTTATCTACATTTGTTACACTATTTACAAGAAGGTATCTTTTATCATAAGGCTCGGATGTAGTTTTGGTGGAGGCCTTCTGAGGAATTTTGGGGTTGTTTTGAACACCTTTATTGTTGTTCGGATTTCTATTTTTGTTGTTCTCTGCAATACTCTGCAACATCTTTTGCAAAAGAAAAGGGAATTTTAATAATTCGTAAACATAAATGTTAGCCCTAAGATTTTTTAGATATTTAATCAAATCATAATCTAAACTTGGGTTTGCTTAATTCTATTTAGTCTCAATTGATTTAGACTGTTTTGGAGGCAAAGTAGTCGCAATTTCAGAAGAAGGCTTATTTGATATCTTTCTCCTGGTATTGTAAGGATGCACTGTTTCGAAATTAGCTTGAAAAATGCTATCCGAAAAATGTCTGAAAATGTTCAGAGAGGGTTCATATTATTCTACTGTCTCTTGTTCAACTACTTCTTCCAGAATCACAGAAGGAATCAAGTTATCATGTGCTTATAGGATCGTTTGAATATCAAATTGTAAACTTTCTAGATTTAGGCCTTCAGAATTTGAGTTAGGTCGGTTTGTAGGAAAAGGCTTCCTAAAATGGGGTTTGTAAGGTCCTTTGCTCGAAGAAGATTCTTTAGCCAACCTTTTCAAATCTATAACTTGATTGGATAACTTTTGAATGACTTTTTGTAGGTTTTCTAGATCCGAACTCTCAGGGTGAGCTTTATTTTGGGGAGGTCTAGGAAGGATTTTGATTTTCTTCTCGGATGATGAACTGGTCTCTATCTCATTGTTGGTATTGTATTTTAAGTTGAGAATATCTTTCTCGATTTGACTCACCTCTTCGAAGGCTTCTAACAATGTGGCTTTCTTGGACCTCTTTACCCAAATGGCTATGTTTTGATGTAAGGCTTTTGTGTAGTATGTGATAATAAGATTCTCAGCAGGCATCGAATCCGTGGGGATTCGATTCTTTAGTGTCAGGAACCTTTGATTAAAGTCTTTTATCTTTTATTTGGGGTTCATTTTTAAATTATGACTAGAACTTCAAGAGACTTGTCGTCTCCGAACTTCTCAAGGAAACAGGACTCAAATTTATCCCATGACACGATGGTGTGGGGATTTTGGGCAAAGTACCAAGTAGAGGCATTTCCTTCAAAGGTGTAGGGAAACAATCTTCACACTACGTCTTCATGCTCAACACTACGGAGCCTAATGGCTAGCATAAACTTTTTGATGTGATCTTCAACGATCTGCTTGGAGTCTGGGTCAAATTTAGGGAGCCATTTCTCCGGGTGTTTAGGTAAAGAATGCTGGGGACCAGGTATGGTCATTGCATCTTGGTCGAGCCAGGGTCTAGCGAGATTGTTCGGATTGGACATAGGTGTGGGTGGTGTCGAAGGATGAGATAAGGAACTGCCTTCGTCTGAGGATTCTTCTCTAGAAGAAGAAGGAGATGAAGGGGGTGGTGATGGTGGAATACTAGATCCTCCTACTGCAGGAGTGAGGATATGATCTGGATCCGTAGGGTTTAAGGTAAGATCAGTACCTGTGATTTGTTCCCTGATATTAGACAATTCTAATGGTTGGTTCAAAGGTTGACTTGGTTGTCTGATACGGGCTAAGGCACTGTGCATTCTTATGAGGGATTGACGAACAATCTCTTGTATTTCGCCACCTGGGGGATTTGGAGTTACTGGGTCAACTGTGATCCATAGATCGTCGTATAATGTGGTTGTTGTTTGAGGGACAATGTTTTTGTTTGAACGACTCCTAGTTACTATAGGTGAGAGGGTAGGTGGGGGAGGAGTCTTGCGACCTCCTCATGCCATTAATAGTTTTTCAGGCCCTCCTTCTAGCGTCATTTGTTGATGGGTGAAATTGACTGCTCATCAACTAGAGGAGTAAATCCAGTCCGGGGTTGTCTAATTAACCCAAGCCATTTGGATTAATTCACTACGACGGGTTTTGCGGCTTCGTTGCCGATCTAATTCCTAAAGAAGGTGAAAAATAACTAAAGGAAAAACAATAACCTAATAAATAACAATCACTAAAATCTATAAGTACATTTATATATATGTGTGTGTGTGTGTGTGTGTACAATTTGTTTAACTGAAATTATAATCAATAACTTTATATACAATCTATACAAAACACGAGTTTTAATCTAAACTCGTAAAAATCAAATGTAGATTGCTTACTTTTAGCAATAATAATAAAGCAAGTGAAAACACTATCTAATTGTTTTGGGTTTGTTTTCTTAAATGTATACACTCATGAAATCACACATTAAGCTTCCTAATTGAATAGAAAATAATGTTTTATATAGAGAAAACTTCTATATTTAGGAAACTAGCGAAATCAAATAACAGGCTAAATTGTTATTGCATCCAATGCTTGTTCAATGTTGAATATTCAACCACCTTTATCTGATGAAGTAAACCTGCTACAGATCTTGAGATTGCCCCTAATAAATGAGGAATGATAATGCTGGAGATTGAATTTATAATAACATAACATATAATAGATGCAGTCACAGTAATCTTATAATTTCCAAGTAACTATGATGAAATAATTCTTCCTGTAAGAACTTGCATGTAAATATTCAACTGAAATTAAAGATAAATCCCCTAACTTAAATTGAATAAAGGATCACTGTGTGTTACATATGAGACACGAGATATGAGAAGTATGTGAAAAGGATTATTTCAAATAACAATAAATCATGCAGACGAAAGGCTATCATCATCTATCATCGTATTGAGATAAGCAGAACTTAAATTAAAACATGATACAAAAAGCTAAAGCTGTAATGTATTATGTGTCATTCAAGTCTATATATAAATATCCATACTCTCGCACCAAGCCGAGATGATCAAATGTTTACAAAATGATATGTTTATATAGGTTTCAGGAAACATAATTGTTTCATGTTGATAATATCAAGTTGGTTTCAAAAAATAATGGGGGATGAAACCACCCTGATTTCACTAAATATCAAAAACTACCAATAGTCTAATCTATTTACTCAAAATACAAAATTGATATGGCCAGGAGATCTCAAAAAGTGCCTCATATCATGTTGGAAATCATGGGCTCCTTAATCATCCTGAAAACAAATGAAAATGAGAAGATCTCAGATATGTTTTCAATTATCAAATCAAACAATTCAAATTTACTTAACTGGCTACAGAATCTTGCGATTCTGTAGCTAGTTATAATAGTAAATGCAATCATATTTTATTAAATAAACAAAATAGACTAATCTTAATAAGAAAAATAGTTTATTTAATCAAATCGAATATCCTAACTTAAGAGTGACATAATCATGCTAAAAATTAAAAATATCATACCTCAAATCATGAAATCAAAATGTATCAAGAAATTTTGGAATTAACGATAGCTGTTGTTGCCTCTACGTTTTTGAAAATGACATGACTTGTAGTTTTCAAGAATTTCTCCTTCCCTTGGATAATGGATTCAAGTATGTTGTTTTCATTTGTCAACATATCAACTTGGTCTCTTAAAGACTTGAGTCGTGACTGTAACAGTGGAACATCGGTATAGTACCTATCGATCCATGATCAACACACATCACATTGTGACTGTAAGGAATTTGCATTAGCATGAACAAAATTATGGGTCGGAGAATCTTCCATGCGAATGGTAGATTTATCACAGAGTTGGATACCAAGAAATTCTGGCTTGTCCTTTAGAAAAGAAGGCAGATTGTTAACATAATCATAGGGTCGGTCAGGGTATAACCCGAATGACATGGGGTCCTCTTCAGCAAGGAATTTGTCAATTTATGAGTCTAATCTTTCAGTCACTTCAATCATGTTGATCGTGTCTGTGCAGGGTTTCGTTTTATTTCGAACACTTTGAGAAATCAACTGACCAGCTCTTTTGTTCTTGAAATTGACATCAACACTGCCTTTTAGCTTCTTTCCTGTAGGTTTCTTAACAGTTTTAGTGCAATTCTTTGGATGTGTAATCGGTCAATTGTCCTGTTGAATAACCTTAGGGTAGCTCAAGGGTTTGTTGTTAAGGGAAAAATCACAAGCCTGGAAAGGTGGGGAAGAGGCCGTAGGGTTCACAAGGGTTTCCACAATGACCGGCTTATCTACCTGTCCCAAATCATGGTTGCCAAAACCATTTCGTGTAATGACTGCATCCCAACAATCATTTTGTGACTGTAACTGGTGAATGAGGATGATTTTAATGAGACCATGATGAAATAGACTTGAATCTGGCCTCTGTTTCCTAAACTGTTTACCCATTTTATACATGCTTTTGAGCAGGGAGTAAGGCATATTCAACGGAAAACCAATAAAACTCATAAGCAGGTGTAGATGATATAGGAAAACAAGTCTGAATCATCCCTCACATGTGATGAATTGCTTCACTACAACAAGTAAATCATGCCACCTAGGTTTCAAAAATGAAATTGGCATACCTCGATCACAGCTGGTTATTTTTCGTGAGGTAAACAGTAAAGTCCAAGGGACCTCCTCCACTTTAACATTCTTGAACCATTTCTGACCAACCGCTGGCAATCCCATGGCTTGGCTTAAGAAATATTTTGTTTCTTCCAACTGCACATCATCGATCCTTGCCCTACAACCATCAAAGGTTAAGTCAAATTCTTGGGTGACCTGAAGGTTAAAACCCTAAAATTTTTCGATGAACAAATGCCAACCATTCCTTTCCAAATATTCCCTAGCGTTATCATACAAAAGTAGGGTTTGGATGCCATTCGGATCGACCCTTACTACTGGATCCATACTACACAGATGGATAATTAGCACACAACACACAAGTAGGGTTTGCAAAAAGGCAACAGAGCCATAGCCCTGAGCCTTATCAATACATGTTGTGATGATTCAAACAGTAGGCAAAGTGTTAATCACAATGCGTGTTAGAAAATTCGTGAAGCCCGAGACCATGCTAAGGAGTAATGGCACCCTGTACATCATATGCCACCTTGGCATTGGGTACATGCCAGGACCAAAAAAACATAGTGTGCGCATCAAAGTTTGATTGCAAAGTTAGGTAGGTTTACAAAATCGAATAGTTCAAAGGTTTTATTAAAGAAATATAATCAAACATCAAACCAAAATCAATACAAAAACAATCGAATATCAAATGGAGGGGGTCTTTGGTTCATATAACCACAAATCTCTTAGGCATGCTCAGAATCAAAAGGGTCACAAACAAGGAGAGCAACATGCTCATAGCAAGAAGCCATAATTCTGTAATAAACCATATGCTTTTAATGAAATTTTAAGATAGAATAGTAACGATAGTTGCAATTTTTTATGTTTTCAGTCATGAAAACGAAGCATGAATAGATGATCGGTAAAATGTGACGATTTACAACTGTCATTTAGAGAAATTCTTACGAAGAGTAATAAAATTTCACAGACCCTGTGTTGGAAACTTATAAAAATAATAATCACATAATCGCTGCCAACACCCACCCAGTTAAAAAGGTTGTCAATAGTAGTTCAAGTGGAGGGGGAGAAAAATATTCTCCCCTTGGGAAAATTGAGAGTTCACACAAGCTCCCCGTGAGAAAGAAAAGAAAAACAATTAGTGCAAGAGGAAGAAGATAATATTATAGAAAATGACATCCAAAGCTTTTTTTTGGAGGAAATGGAACTAGAAGTAGATATTGAGAAAATATTTCCTACAATGGAACAACAAAAAAATATGGCTCAACAAAATTCTTTATTGGAAGTCGAGACCTTTAGTGAAGAAGAATCCTTCACTTTTCAAAGTGTTGTTGTTGATAAATAGTCTAAAAAGTTGATTGTAGAAAGAAGTGACCAGAACAATAAAAAGGGGAAGTCTTGCTTAGAGGTTGACCTGAAGGATATGAAACTGTCCCAAATTTCCAAAATCCACAGGGAAACCAAGGGTGCTCTCGACGATTCCATTGATGGTTTAGAAGCTAAAAATGCTAAATTAAAAGAAAGGATTAGAGAATTGGAAACTACCTTGATGCCTCTTCCAATCCTGGCAAGTTTTGGATTATTGAGAGGGGGGTGAATCAGTAATAACGTAATTATAATCCTTTTTCTTCAAATGTTATATCAATGTAGAATTATTATCCAATAATGAGCAGTAATAAATAAAAAATCACACACATACACAATACACCAGTGTTTTATGTGGAAACCCAAATCGGGATAAAACCACGGAATGCTTTTTCTTATATGTCTTGAAGAATTACATTCATTGGAAGCACCAACTTCCTTTGTTTTCCAGCTGCAACTGGAAGGAGGCTTCAACCCCTAGTTTCTCAGGTTACAACCTGAGGGAAGCTCCAACTCCCAAAATCTCTGGCTACAACCAGAAGGAGGCTACAACCCCCAATGTTCTCCGTCTACAACCGGAAGGTGGCTACAACCACCTATCCTTGCCCCGTCCTGCCACCCTGAAGTAGAAGTAGAATGACGGAACCACTGTCAAACTATCACT